>BGPR01005377.1:0-94689 GCA_013235015.1 Araneus ventricosus
TTTTCAGATTTTGAAGTTCATTTCATATCATTGTCATCTATACCAGTGCAAAGAAATAGAATTGCCGACATACTTGATTGCAGAAAGGTTAATGTTGCAGCCAATTGTAAATTTCATTTATACCTCATTTTCTCAAAAAATATTATATTTTATAAAAACTTTTTTTTACTTGTGTTTATATCGATAATGATAAAAAAAAACAAGCACTAAAAATTTTAAACCCGAACGCTCTTCCATTTCACGCTTCCCAGCAACTTTTGCTTAGCCAGCTGATCATGATTACCATGATGTTAAAAAATATTTTTTTTAATCAAATTAATCATTTTAGTACTTTTTTTCGAATGCCGATATCGGAGGCCGAAAATTGACATTATTTAAATAAAAGTTAACAAAAAATTTCAAAATTAAATGTTACATCTCAATAAGTCATTCTCGTAAGATCTCGTTTGCACGATAATGCCTGACCTGTCATCAATTTTCAATTGTATAGCCTTCATGGAATTATGGCGCGGCGGCGTCTTCGGTCGGGTTTACATTTTTCGCCGCGGCTCTTCGTTTATGCGAGAAGGTACGGTCAAAAGATATATGGGGTATCGGTACCGCTAAGCTCGTGTACCCTGCACCAGCTGCCTTAATCATCTTTGGCGTCATCAGCCTCAGCAAGACAGAAAATGTAGAATTCAGGAGCGATAATTGTTTTGACCTTATGGGATCTAACCAGTCTTTTACCTATGGCCTGCTTGTACTCTGCCACTCTTTACTGACAGGTAGCAGTTCGAATGATGGGCCAGATGCCAAACACAATTTCACATTGCAGCTTCGATTTTCGGGTCAGGTATAAAATGAAAAACCTCGAAATAAAATGTGCGCCTTTTCATACGACGCACAGAAAATAAGAAACTACCTGTTGATGTGTCTCTCAGCGATGAAACAGTCAATATTAACGCTTTTATCGGCGCAAAGATATTGAATTCAACGTACTTGCTCATTACCAGCTGGTTGGCTCGGATTTTGCTTAAAGCCGCTCAGGCGCCCGCATACAGTCTGGTCAAAAGTTGACAACAAATTACTGAAAGGGAACAGTGAGCCAGATGCGAAAATATACCTGCGAAAGAGACCAAACATGTCTCCATCTCGTAATTAAGTTTTAAAAAAGAAGTTAGATGCTTAAATGTTACAGATTATTTATAAAATGCTTGTACTTACAAAAAACATTAAAAAATAGTCATTCGTGTCTTTCATTTTGCTCTTTTCATTTCCTCAGAAAATGTGCCGCGAAAGAGAAAATGGGGATTTGCGCTTAACACGTACCGCTTTAAGCGTTAACAGGTTAAACCAGTGGAATGGTATCCCCAAACTTCTCTCAAATATTAAACACTTCTCCGAGTAGATAAACAGAAGTTTGGTTTATCATCCACGCACAGCGCGTGCCGTCACACAAGCGCTCACACGATGAAAATGATCAGACTATAATTGCAAATATTTGTCAAAACAGGTAACAGCTACGCATCGCGATACCCAAAGTATGTTTTAACTGCGCACAAATTTCATCCATCTAGTTTGAGTCCAGTTTTGACTATCGCAACAGATGAACGCGGGTATAGCGGCTTCTCTTAACGGATTTTTTGTTCTAAAATGAAATCGTCTGCGAAGATCTGTCAAATAAACTTCATCCTTCTGGTCTCCAATAGTTTCGAAAGCACATATAAGAGCCAGAGCATGGTTTTGCAACGTGATATCTTCACGGTACGAGGCCGAATTTAGTTCTTTTCGACATACTTTCTTCTGCGGCGCCATTATTATCAGCAGGCGAGGCAACGTAACAGCTAACGCCGCACCATTCGACTACGCTAGTATCAATAAATATGGTTTTATTTTAAAAAAATACTTGTTGCACCGCTCTTAGATAGGATGAGGCATCAAAAGCCGTTCTTGTCACTTATAATTATATCGAAAGCTCATCCTCAAAGCATATTATTGCCCGCCACTTCTCGTTAGTCAAACGTTAAAAAACAAGGTTAACAGCAAAGTTTTGAAGTTTTCGAGAGAAAACAGAGCAAAGAATGATTATTTTTGCCAATATTTGGTCAATAGTTACCTAGTCGTCAATATCAACCGCATTTCAGATCCGCAGGTTGGTACGTTGCCAGTTTGCCTTACTTGAATCGTCGCATTACGTACCAATTTGACGATAAGCAGTATTTGGTTGGGATGTCTCCGTTGTGCTGAGTATGCTGGTTTCGGGCCCATTTGTTTGTCTCAATGTTGAACTACTAACGATGGAACCTGTATTTCACCTGGCTCAAATCTGTAAGTCATAACAAGTATTTATCATTTCTCATTTTACTACGTCGATTGGAACAGGCTTTTGCCAATACCACCTGGCATAACAATCGCTATATTAATATTTCATTTTTAGCTGGCCGAAAAAAAAATAAATGCTTCTGGTGCTAAACTTTTGAAACATACATTAGCTCGATGGCCGAAAATAAAGTTTAAATATGACGGCATTAAAATAAAGTGTTGCTCTCATATTTTTTTACATGAAGCTGAACAGTGATTTGAATAGAGTTTTTACTGTAATGGTGGTGTCAAAGTTATTACTTTTGAGCAATCACTGCAAATGGTAAGCACAATTAGTATAAATATGATTATGTCCGGTTTATATAAAATTATCAAATATTGAAGAAGTTACCAGATGATGATCATCATTTTCCATTTAAGAAAAATTTTACCAAACGAACAATAATTGGTTGAGTTAAAGAAAGAATGATATCCTTTCAAAATCGCAAAAGGAAATACGACGTATTTACTAGTAATAAAGCCGATGATACAGCTGCTGGCATTTCAATTAAAAGACGGCTGCTTGAAAAAATCCAGCTGTGCAATACTCTTGTTCCTCACTGCCCGAAAATCATGCTAGCATTTAAAGGAGGATTGCGTGACGAGAATTTATCTATCTGGTTCCGAGCACTCAAAGCTTGCATTTATTGCTTTTCCTTTATAAAAAAAATTTCCCGAAAACTATGTTGAAATTTCACTTCACATGAGAAATTACAAAACGAAATTTTCACAATGGAGTAAACTCCAGCAGATAAGAATTTCATCAGTTGAGTTCAGCATCAATACCTTTTCTCATGCGCATTAGAGCGAAAAGCAAACGTTTTCACTGTCTCTTCTTCGAAATCAGTGATCGGTGTCGTCGCGAATTGTACCAAAGCAGTTGTAACTGTTTTAGTGTATTTAAAGGCTTGAAATAAACTTCCAGAATGAAAGAAGATACTCGAAAAAGATTTATCATTATCGATCGAATAAAGAGATGTCCTTGTCAATTACCATACTTTCTTTTCTATGTCGTTGAAATTCTTTTGAAGCTCGACTTCTCGGTTTGTACTCTCGAAGTCATTGTTATATCGTAAAATATTTTTTATTTTATCTATGTCTTCGTTCAATAAAAGGTACAGCGCAGCAAAACCCACCATCTCCGGCGCCAGTTATTTTCCATCTGCGACAAGACGACTGACTGCCGTCGTTGGTGCGAACAGTCACATAGGTGAAGCCTGCATACTCTGAGTTTGAGATCAGTCATCGCCGTTTGATTTAAATTTTTTACTTTGCTTCGTAAACACAAAGAAGCTGGTATGGTGAAAACTGGCAGGTTAGCACAACTTATTAGCAATGCCAGATAATACCTCATCTAGTTCGTCGGGCGATTTACTCAGCATTGCGGCTCATTTCGTTTTCATACCAAATGGGGTAAAAAATTAGCAGCCTGTACGTAGTATAAGCAAGGAGAGCCAGACAAGATTCCTGAGGTCGATGGGTATAGTAATTGTTTGCTTAATGATGGTTTCTAAAATAAATGAATAAGAATGGTATAATCCATTGTAAAACTTTCATCGTGCTCACGAAAGCGAGTGAGCAGACATCAATTACGTGAATATTAACCATCCTACGTGGCGTTCATAAAAGCAAAAATATCGCGGTTCATCTCACTTCAGTGCTCATTTTCCGTACTGTTATCATTAATACGTGAGAAACCGGTTGCTGAATTTCAAATAAATTATCGATGGTGTCAGCACGAAATCGTGAGTTTTCGAAAGAAATAGCATTTATCTTATAAACACGAATACTTACCGATCAGTGCTTCATGCTCCATCGAAGTATCAACTGCCTTCGAACCTGACGTTCGGTTTCGCCCCGCTTCCCCGTTTCTGCTATTACGCAAGCACAGTGGGGAAAGCAGGTTGATGCATTTGAGTCAGATTTGTCGTTAACATGGTCAAAATATTTGGCGAGCATTAGTTTACGAAAGGAAAATATGATGAAAGGGTAACAGTCTGCCACTTCGTTAACCATCGATTTATCAACTGGCAAGCCAGTCACTGCTCGTTACCACTGACGCGTTTGCTGTCTCAACAACGTTGAGCAGTTTGGTGTCCGCGTAATTGTCGCCGCAGATAAAGCCGAGTCGAAGAGAGTGGCTTGAAAACGAATATTGATACGCTTAATGCCATGCCACGCTGCGGGTCTGGCCAAGCGTAATATTAGCGCGGAAATATGGCAGAAATTATTTTTTGGCAAAGTGACACGTAACGAAAATCAAAAAGAGTTTTTTCTCGCCGAGTCGACATCGAAGAAATTACTCTTTTTCTCCGAATCACTTTGTATGAAATATAATACATTTCGTTTGGTCATAATAAAAATGAAGAAAGATGGGGAACATTATTTAGAAATATTCACCAGCAATATTACTATCATCATTTTAAAAAATGTCAGAAACACTATCAGACGCAGTTGTTAAAGCCGAATCGATAACTGGTTGGCGAGTTATCACTGCTTTCCCGCAACGGTTTGAATTACCACAACGATTACGGAATTTCATGACCATTTTGAGTCAGAGTTTAATTAATGCGCGTAATTCATTTAAAAAAAGCGAAAGTTTCTGAGAACACCTCGGTTAGCGGCGATGAATTCTCAAAATTTACCATACTTAGTCGCCCGGGTTACATGTCTCGATTACAAATGTGAGAAAACGGGTAATAAATGCGCCAGACAATGACTTGTTCTTTAAGAATCTGAATGTACAATACAGATCTGAGCGAATAAAATTTGATTTGCTCGTTTTAGAAATTCACCATCAGTCTCTGCAGTAAAGAATGACCCACGCTTCAACAATACGCACTAAAGAAAGCGGGCGCAATAACCAAACAGATTAGAGGCAGTCATTTTGCTCATCGAAAATAATTTTGGCAGCTTAAGATGATGGAAGCGTCAGTGTCTTCTTATTTCACTGTGTTTTTTCATTTAGCCTGTCGTTTTCAAATTCGAGTGACATATTAATATAAGCACAGATACCACCAAAATATTGAGTTTGTAAGTTCTTATTTCAGATACTGGGTCATATTTACTGGTGCATACGTGACTTATTGGGCGAAAGGCTGGCTCAGTTCTTGGATCACCTCGAATTTTACTTAACAGTGAGGGTATCTAACGAAAATAAAATAATATATTGTGTTTCATTAGCTAGTAGAAAGGAAACACATCTTAGTCAGTAAAGAGAAGAAGTGAATGTATTAAAAATTGTGTCATCGGTCCAATTAGGAAATCTGGTGGTCCAACCTGGTGAAATCAGTTTTTTTTTAATTGACCGATGACACAATCTTTAAGCTTTCACATTTTCCCTACTTCTTTTATAACGCATTTAAAAAGGATAATGACATTGCCTCCGTACAGAACTACAAAAAACTCTGCTATTTTATTTCACATTATTACTTTCCCTTACTGTTCATTAAAAAAAAAATTCAGGTGATCCAAATTTGTTAACCTTCCTTAATAGAAGTCCACATAAAAAGTGTAATTGTCTGTTAATCTGAAAATAAAGAACTAGGAGAGCAGCACACAAAAATAATATTTTTTTTAATTGAAATCTATGTTATATTAATATATCCACTCAGATTTGAAGAAAACGACAGAGGAACTGCATGAAAAAACCTGAAGAATAGAAATAAGTACTCTGGTGCTTTAAAAATCATCTTAAACACTAAGGGTAATTTTCATTCAATGGGTAAAATGACCGCCTTCTAGAATCTGACAATTATTTGCACCCTTAGCTTTAAGTATGTGATTGAAATGTTTCATTTTTTACTTTTAAATAACTTTATATTAAATTCAGTGATTCATTTCTTACTACCAAATTTGATAATTGATTTCTAAAACGATTAAATCAAATTTGACAATTCATGCGTTGTAAATTTAGAAATTTTTTGTTGCTAAGTTCTTAAAATTAAGTCATTGTTCATACCCATTTATTAAGTAATTCATCACATTTGTATCAAGACATATATAATAATTGACAGCTAAAATTCTTTCATTGCTTTAACAAATTTTGAAAAATTCATCACCGCTAAGCCAAATGATTCCCGCGAATTGTTCTAGAAACTTCCTTTAAAATAGATTATACATTAGATAATTAAACTTGACTCCAATGAATCATGAAATTCCATGAGAAATCATTTATGGTGAAATTCAAACCATTTGCAGAGCCAAATGATATCATAACAGTTATCGATTCAACTTTTAATAACTTTCCTCACATCCTGATGATGATGTTTCTGACCCTTTAAAATGATGTCGTAATGTATAAAAAACTGAGTAGATATTTCCTAAATAGTCTTCCCATCTTCTTCATTTTATTATGACCAAAACGAAATCTCGTGTATATTTCCTCATGAATGATTCGGAGAGAAAAGAAGGAAAGTAATTTTCTTCGATGTCAATCGAATTCAGCGAGAAAAAATACTTTTTTGTTCCTTCTTTGATCATCCTTGCAGTAGTCCACTTGCAAAAAATACCTCCTGCCATAATTTCCGTACCGCTAATAATACACTTAACAGTTACAAGCAGTAGCGTAGCGAGTTAAAGTATGCCCGAGTAATATTAATATGATTTTTTTCTGCTCCCTCCTCTTCATTATCAGCGGCTCAGCATGTTTAAAATCATGGCCGAGTTAGCAGGTTACTTCCTCACGGATTATAAAAAGGACATAAACGCGTTGAAGTTTTGCGAACGATCAGTGAGCAGCAAGACAAGTGGCGATAGATTTATTTACCCAGTTGTCATCAGTGGACTGGCAAGAGTGTATGATGCCCGGGGCATGGTTTTATTTTAAAGCCCTTTCATCATATTTGCCTATAAAAATAATATAAACTCATAAATGTTTTGACTCCATGGTGCCCCAAATCTGGCTCACGGTGCATCATCAATTCCTTTTCCCACCATGTCGCTACGCCAATGTATAGAAGTAGGGGAAAGGCAAAAAACCAGGTATCTATGTCTGAAGGCTTGTTGGAGCTAAAATATTCGACATAGAGCTTGTCAAATTGTATTAAAATATTCATTGCTTCATCGGAATAGAATATATCTTTCCAGAAAACTCGTTACAGTTTCATTGCTTATTTTATCAATAATTTTGTATTTAAAATTCAAACTTAACCGGTTTTACTCACATGTTAATGATATGTGAAATTACGGAAAATGAATTTTCAGTGGATAAGTTGTAATCATTTTTACTTTATATGATTATTACCTACATGTGGATATTAGTTACAATATTCACATGTAAAGTAGTTGTCTTTCTTACTGCGCCTCACTGCAGCTTTCTTCGTGGGCACAGATGAGAAAGTTTTACAATGGATTAACCATTCTTATTCATTTATTTTAGAAAGTACATCATTAAAATATAACAATTACTGTATTTTATCGTCTCTTTTATCGGAGGAATCTTTAATATTGGCCTCCCGGCCTATGCCATTTGAGTACCCCTGTTTTACCCCTGAGTGCAGAGGTTATATAGAAAACGAAATAGAACCGCAATAATTACTGGAGTAAATCCCTTATTGTTCGATAGGGCATTAATCCTAACGTATAATAAGTTGTACCAACTATAGTTTCTATAACTGTAATGATTTTTAAGTAAGTAAAGTTTAAAATCAAACGAACATTAGAGAGCTGGATGCTCAAAATAAATAAACCTTCACAGAATTAGTGAATCCAGCAGCTACGACACCCTAGTATGACTGTTCCTTTTCTTGACTAGGTGAGTGTAATTCAGTATCTGTCTGCTAGATAGGAAAAATAATAGCACCAGAATCAAGGGTGCCCGGTTTTAGCACACGCTGCCTTTTGTATTTTGTGAACAGAAGACCTCGCGTCCAGGAACAGAATAAAAAAATAATGTATACGTCTTTTAATGACTTCAAGGAGAACAAACCGAAGTCGGAAATATAAAAAAATTTCAAACAACCAGAAGAAATTATGAGTACTGAGTTAAAACAGACACTTTCTTTGCCTGGCCGATAGCTGATTTTCTAACTTTATTAAATCTTTTTTCAGGAAATTATCTTCTTTTCGAATTCTGGAAGTTTATTTTTAAACTTGTAGTATCGTATGAAGATTTTACCATCAAAAATATGTCAGAAAATAATCATACACTTTAAGCCTTAATGCACTAAAAACGGATTACAATAAAACATTTTGATAATTCACGTCAACGCGGTCCTTTTGTTTCCGAGAAGAAAGTTAGTGAAAAGCGTTTAAAACTACCTAAATGCCGAAAAGATTAATTATTGATGCTGAATAACCGATAGAATAATATCACTTATCATATATAGTTTACTTTTCCATTGTAAGAAAAAATTTCATTTTATGAAAATTTCATATGTAGAGTAAAAAATTTCTTATAAATAGAATTTTCAGGGAAGTTTTTTTTTATAAGGAAATAGCTCATGCAAAAAATGATTTAGATTATGATTGAATAAGATCATTCTCTTTTGGGTGAAAATGCAATTTGTCTCCTTTTAAATGCTAAATGCTTGCCTCGTTGCAATTATTGATTTTTCTCAGACTTTGAAATTGAATTACGCTACTGAGAAAAGAGTAATTTACTTTTTAACAGATTTGTTGCAGCAGCCGATTTTGTCTTTATTAAGTCCACCCAGCAAGTAGCTATCATCGAGCTGTGTGCCTTAAATTAAATACAAATCATTATTTCTTGCCCGATTGAAAGGATAATCACTCTTTTCTGCTCGAAAAAATTAATTATTGTCTGATTTGAATTAAATTTTTTCTTTAAATGGAAAATGAATGATCATCATCTGAACAGCTTATTAGAGCTTCAATATTTGATAGATTTTTATATATAAGAATTTAA
Source organism: Araneus ventricosus (assembly GCA_013235015.1). Lineage (NCBI taxonomy): Eukaryota > Metazoa > Arthropoda > Arachnida > Araneae > Araneidae > Araneus > Araneus ventricosus. The sequence continues at coordinate 9,212 of BGPR01005377.1, forward strand.
ATGAGATAATCATATTCTCGTAAATAAATTACTTTACAGTGGATTATCAAAAGTGTAAGCAACCATAATTCTGGAAATAAAACTCTAACTATTCATTCTATTTTAAATCACTGTTCAAATACATGTAAAAAAATATAGAATTTAATCCTATATTTATGCAATCATATTTTAAACTTTTTATTTTCTCAACCATCGAATTAGCAAAATACAAAAAATATGTGGTTTCAAAAAAGTTTAAGCACAAGAAGCATTTATTTTTTTTCAAAATAAGTAAAAATGAAATATTAATACTTGATTGTTGAAAACCTTAGATTGAATTATTGAAATAAAATGTTCAATCGTTAACAGTAAGTAAAATGAAATGTCAATACTTGATTGCTTAAACCTTATAGGATTGAATTAGGTGAAATACAAGGTTCCAATCGTTGTCTTCAACAGTAAGTTCGGTAATAGATTTTAGGTTCAAACCAAGCATACTCAACTGCCGATTTCAAATTCAACCAAAGAATACTGCTTATCATTTAGATAAATTGAATGTGTGAGGATACCCCATACGTTTTCTCTGGGGTTCAAATCAAGACTTAGAGCTACTAGATCAAAACCACAATCTAACTATGTTGGATCTAAGTCACGGTGACGTTGGATTATATTGAGCATTCATTAATATACATAAATATTGCTTAAAAAATAAAATCTATTCTTTAGCTCTGTTTCCCTGAAAACTTCAAAACTTTTTTTTACCTTGGATTCTTGTACATGACTACTGAAAACGTTTTATTCTTGAAGTGAAAGCAGATGCCAATAATGTGCTGGTTGAGGCTCTGTTATAGTTATGAAATTGACAAGACGAGAAAGAACACACCAAAAAAATGATTAAATTATTCGATTTCATCTATCTAAAGGTGAGTGCAATGGAATATTTTAAATAAAAATATATTTATTGATATTTTTCACTAGCGTAGCGCCCGGGGCAAAGGGGTAACATTCCCCGGCGCAAGTTTTATGGGGTTACATGAGTTAAACATTACTATGTTTACACTTATTTTTTCTTTCTCGTGCTAATAAGTATACAAAGAGAAAGTATTGTAATTGTCGAAAATTCGAATTGATATTTTGATGAATATCCACGTTTTTTGCTGTTATGTCTGTCTGTCTGTGAACATGATAACTCGAAACTATTAGAGATAGAAGGATGAAGTTTGCAAGTGATCTTCACGCATAATTTGTAGATTTTCGAATTTTGAACAAAATCCGTTAAAGGAAAGTTTGTCTGGCTGTCTGCCCGCGTTCATCTGAACACGATAATCCAAAACTGAATAAACATTAGATGGATAAAATTTTATGCACAGTTTTATCAGCAGGGATGTAAAAGTTCCGCATAAAATTTGGAACAAATCCGTCAACAATGACTGTCTGTATATCAGCATGCTTGTGAACACGATAACTCCTTACTATAATGACTTTGATAAATGAAATTATAAATGGCCTTCTACCTTAATTGTAGATCTGTGTCCAATTTTGTTTTCATCGGTTAAAGGAAAACCATCTAACTATATTACATTTTTCTTACTATGACGTGTTGGGTCATTTTATGTCTTGGCGAGCGCTTATGATATTCGTGACTTTGGCACGCGCTGAGGGAAAATTCTGTGGATAGTCATGGTGAATTCTAAGCTATGAGAGCTCACATTTTTTATCTTACTCGAGGGGAGTGAGGGAAAATGACAATATTTTGGGAAGTATAGGAGAAAGTTTAGGGATACTATTCCGCTGGCTTTAACCTCCTGGTTAAGGCTTAAAAATTTTGTTACGTGGTTAAGTACTGGGGTACAAATCCCCCCATTTTCTTCCTTTTTCACAAAACACATTTTTCTGAGAAAGTTATATCAGCAAAATTAAAGAATAAACATTCATAAATACAAAAAAAGAGCAAGCAAAAATAATTTTAGATGACTATTGAATGTTTTTATAGAGATTACAAACATTTTATAAATAATCACAAATAAATATACTTTTTAAATGCTCATTACAGGATTAATTATGGAAATTACCATATTTTTCATTAGTTTTGTCCTCTTTCTTCCAGAATATTTCCACTAACCATATTAGCTCAATGAATTTTGTTGCTCTTAATTTGGTATCATTGATTCTTAAGAACATTGATTCTTCGAATGCGGGCACCAAGCAGCTTCGCATAAAATCTGAAGTATACAAGTATGAAACTTAAATTAGTAGATGGAATCAGGTCGTTTCTATCCTTATCGATATTATTGTATTTTGAAAATTAAAAAAGTGCTAATAGTAGAGCTGTTTCAACATTAAATAAAGCCAGTCCACAACTAATGACAAGATTTCTTGAAACATCGTTTTCCTGGCATAGCTGATCTAGAACATCACTTGTCATGTAAAAAAATACAACAATTTCAGGTTTTCACTTATCACCGTTGACAATGAACTCCGAAGGCTACAATGCTAAAAGAATTATGACACAAGTCGTAGCCAAATATTCAAGATCTCACTCTGCCCCTTTATATGGTAAAAATTCTTTGAAATGCTAACCTCCTCGTTTGTAAAATGATTGCATCGACAAAAAGTTAATTTAGACTCTCAAGCTAGCTGTTTGAAAAATTCTAAGTCAGAAAACCAAATCCGCATTGAACCCTAGATCTACATTTTTTTCACAATAAAATTACTGAAATTTAATAAAATTAAAAAGTTAAAAATTAAAACGTAGTTGAGTGACAGAATTTCACGACGGAAGCATATGGGATAAGTACACCTGTCCCCCCATTATCTTGAATGTAACTACGCTTGCCGTTATTAATGATCGCAGGGGAAGGGATCGAAAAATCTATTTCTCAGTAGTGCTACTTTATCTTTGCTACGCCACTAATCTCATAAGAAATTATGCTAATTGAAGTGTAATTGTGTTTTTTCGAGGTCGAGGTTTTAAATTGTTTTACAATACCAAACAGGATCTGCAGAATATTATTGTATCAATGGAAAATTTTAATTTAACTTTTGAAATTTTTTATTTAACTTTTTATTTATCATTAATTATTCTAATCTTCTATTTATTTTCAAGTCATCAAGTATTGCGAAAAAATTCTTCCCAGGTGGAAAACGTGGTAAAAATATTTTACACACTGGTCACGTCCTGGCACCTTCCTTCAGCTTAAAAAAATGTAGAAAGGCTGTGCTGTAGTGTAGGTGACTGCCTACATGTTCGAACAAAATTTTGAACATCAGTTATATATTTTTTGTTTTTTTAGTATTATCAATATAAACACAAAAACACCAAAAAAGTCTTTATAAAATATATTTTTTTGAGAAATATGGGAATTTGTAGTAAATTTTAATGGAAATTTAACCATAATCGATAACATCACATCAAATTGTAATGCAGCAAATTTAATTTTCTTTGCACACATAAGTTATGATGACAATGATCTATGAAATGAATTAAAATCTAAGAAAAAACATGAAATGCAAGCTAAATTTGGAGTAGGTAAAATGTGTAAATATGTATTTTTTCCAAAATTCACAACTTACTATTCTTTCTAAAAAACACATGTAAATTGAAAGATTCCCGTGCAAACAACAAATATCATTCTATTTCATTGTTTATACTATGAAATAGTGAGAAAATTTCAAGGAATATCTGCATTAGATTTTCGAGATATCATACATCGGGAAATTTTATCAAAAATAGTTTAGAGAAAAATTGCATTTAAAGATTTCCCTTTAAGTCCAAAACATGGTTCCTGTTCAGTGAAAGAAAGAGTTCAATATTCACTAGATGGTGGTAAAACCTTCCTTGACTCATTTTATAAGCACTTCTTGCTAGTGGAGAAAGTTTTTTACGATGTGTTTTTGTATGACAAAGAATATTTTCGATCGTGAATTTGCATCACTTTTCCTCCTATGTTCCTTACGTGCATATTCATAAAATTTATAGGAAAATTTGTATATTTTAATAATATTTTGAGTTTTTTTATATGCTTTTATCAATTACAGTAAAACACAAAACACACAAAGGTTTTCATAAATATAATATTTTTGAGATGTAAGGGAATTCTGTAGAAATTTTAAATGAAATTAACCTATAACACTCTAAACCAAATTGTAATGCAGCATGCTTAATTCTTTCTTGCACACAAGTTATAGAGGACAATGATTCATGGCAAGAACTAAAATCTAAGAAAAAAAATTGAAATGTAAGAAATTAGAGTGTAAAAATATGTGTAATATATTTTCCAATTCATAACTTAATCTTCTAAAACACATGTAAATTAAAGTATTTCACAGTAACACATATATTTTAACATGTCATTGCAATAACTATTTTTAAACATAGTGCTGAAAATTTCAAGTAAATATTCTTTTAGATTTTAGCTAGTCATGTTAATGGTGGGGAAATTTTTATCAAAAATACGCTTTATTCTTCCAGTACAATGGACAGCATAAATACTGTCATTAAAATTTCAATGTTCATTGCTAATACTCTCAGAATACATTATTTGTTTCACTAAATCTTTAGTTTGAATAGAATTGTTACCCCCCTAAGTTTGAAGAACTGAAGTGATAACATTAGTAAGCGTTGTCCCATGAGTAATCAGTAATTTGTTCCTGCATGCGATTTATACCTCGATTTCAGCAAATTTTCGCTTCTTTTTAAATATAGTTAGTTCTTATTCCTGTTATTTATAGACTTTTGTTCAAAACCACAAAAATTTTCGCAAAAATTCGAATTTTTAGCTCTTAAAAGTGCAAATGAAGTGATAACAAGCACAGAAAATGTAAACAAACTCAAAATAACAGAGCGATAAGCAACTGAATTGTGCTACTTTATCCAAAGAAATAAGTAAACTGTGAAAAAGTAAAGTGTGGTTGTCACTAGTAACATAAAAAATAACTAAAAAATTTAAAAAAAAAGCAGAAAAAGAGCAGACAGATTAAACTTTGGCCACTTACCTCCTTTGAATGCTACTCGGTTTGATTTGTCTTTAGACAAAAGGTATTTTAAATCGTTAAGCAATTTTTTTCTAATTACTTAGGAATAAAATGTAAACGATTTGGAAAGACGAAAGTCTATACATAAGAAACTAAAAAAATACCTTTTCGCTCAAATTATCAAAATCAGTGTTTTCAACGCAGTCACCTTAATATAAAATGGTTAATACTGTTCATGGACTAAACATTAAATGCAAATGAAACAAATAAATGAAATTACACAATGGAAATTATCGGGGTGATGCAGTAACGCAATGCCAACACATAGAAAACTATATTTATTATATTTTTTAGAAATCAGTGAAAACACATGAAATGAATCAATATCAAAATATTGAAAATCCCCCCCAAAAAAAAAAAAAAACCGATTGTGTTCCAAAATTTTGATATTATTGACTCATGTGATTTCTGCAATCAAAGTTTCACTTATTTTAATTATATCATCAAAGAAGTGTGCTGATCAACAGTTCATCAGCATTTTGATGTCTATTTGCTTGATTTTGAATTTGACCAGTTGACCTATTTTCTACTCTACAAATTTCTGATGCATTTATGGAAAATGGACCACATGTTGATTTTTGTTTCACTTATTCTATTGATATTACTCTTCTAACCATTGCATCAAAATCTGAAATCTTTGTCTTCAATAATCCAAAAAAAAATATAAGTTTTTATTCCTAAAAGTAAAAAGATTTTACGATAAAGGAAATTCATTAATTCATGAAACTTTTATGCGACTTTTTATCCCTGTAAAGTTTTTTCTTCGCTTTCGTTCTTTAAAATAGCTTTTTCCTGTTTAAGATATAGGCATCAAATTTTCTTTTACATGTTTATCGTCATGTGCGATGGGGTGAAAGAAAAAGGTAAAACCTTTGGATTTGCACATTTTTTCGAATATCTTCCAAAAGACTGAATGGATTTTACTTGTACGTCGACCATGCAAAGAAGAGGATTAAACTTACTTGAAAGTTTTGCTCACGTGGGAATTTAGGTACCGACAAGAAACTGATGAAGGCAAAACGGGAGAAACTCACCCCACTTTATAAAAAGCTGATCATGATTTGTAAGTTTCATCAATGGTTTTGTTTAATACGTGCATTGCTTACATGCGTTTTCATAAAAATAGCACTTTTATTATGGAAGATATAAAGTTTTCTTTTAAAAATTTTAAATTTTCCTGGATGTCTTTTGCTTATAACATGCAGAGTTTACAACAAAATTATACGAAACTTACCGAATACTCTTCAATATGTAAAAGAAGCCCAGCTTTAAAATTTGAATTGAATACTTTGAATATTAGACGAAATATAAGCATGTGTAGTAAATAATTTTTTACTAGTTATGTGCAAGAGGTAGCGTAATTTTATTCAGAACTTCAAAGCCAGATATATAGGGCAACATATATAAAAATTCCAGTTGAATATCGTTAAGATTCAGAAAGATATCGGCATTGAAGCTAGGTGGATTTCAGTTGCATTTTAAGGCAAGCTAAATGATGAGGTTTCATGCAGAAATTAATATTTTTAAACTTGAATTTTTGAATTGTTATCGTTGAAATTCAATTTAAATAATGCATTTAATTTATAAGTATACATGGGTATTCATGACATTTAAATTTCCAAAAATTCAATATTACTGTTGACTTAATTCGATAAAAAATAATTTTCTAAATGCTTATTATTTTAGTAATATAATTTAGAACTAGATTTCTGTATTTTTAAATTCCAATCAAATTAAATATAAAATTATAGTCACCATCTCTGGTCTGTTGCAAAGTTACCTAATTTTTGCTTTGCGATTCTTCATTTAAGTTTCAGTTTCTGGCATTAAATTAAGACATTTTCTATTTAAAAAATCATCCAACAAATGTGCTTGATTTTAGAATATTATTTTAGAATGGACCTTTGATTTTTTATCTGAAAATAATTTATGAAGTTCAGTAATATAGTTTTGCACTATTTGATATAATTCATTAAAAAATAAAAGTTATCTACAAAATATAAAACAAAATGGCATAAACTCGTTCTTTTAATGTAAATGACAGAAGTATTTCATTTTGTACTATATATATTTTAATTTGATCATATAATTGACAGTGATGCTTTAACCACTTAAGGAAATAATCCAAGTTAACTCGTCCTAAATACTGTAGGTTACAAAATAACTCGGTCCATAGTAATGGATTTATCGCCTGCAATTATGCATTATTTAATTATGTAACATTAAGTGGATAAGAATAAATTCATTATTTTCATTTTTCAATTTATATTAGAGTATTATGTTAATTATTAATGAAGATGGACAAAGGCTTCAAATATATGCTCCTGTATTTCACATTTTACACACTTTTGTGAATACAGTAAAACCTGATTATACCGACATTGTAGTGGTCTAGAAAATATATTGTTATAGACAGGTTATCTTTATAGACAGTTTGCGGATTTGCGCATCCAATGTTTATGAGCGTGTGGCATGTATTAATATACTAAAAAAAATTATTACGCAGAGTGATTTATCCTACAAATAAATAGCTGTTATAAAATTGTATTTTATAAACATATATAATATAAAATTTTGGATATTAAAATAAAATTTTATGTTTAAGCTTTTTTTCATAACTTCAAAATGAAAATTTTAGTTGAAAACTTTGTCAGTATCGTCATTTACGGTACATTTGGATCGTTTTCGTTTGTTTTCCACTTTACTTTCATTTCATAGCATCTTCAAGGCCTTTTCTTTTTATTTCAAAATTAGTTATCATCGACTGAAAAATCCTATATTTTGAAGTTAATGTTTTACACCGCGCCATCCTTGATTCAAGGTGTTAACGCATTAAAAGAGAATTTCAAAGAACAAGTGGGCATTCCAATTAGCCAAACGCAAAAGAACAGGTTTATGCCCACCAGGAGCCAAAGCAACAAACATCTAAAATTTACATTCCGGTCGCTAGTTCCCGGTGACTAGCTCTCTCTCCGATTCTCATTTTATCTAACATTCTTGACCATATGGTGTCATTTTTCAAGAAGAAAATAATTATTTAAATAAAATAAAAATTTTAATATACCACGTTTTTAAAACGGACTAAAAAGTATAAAATAATTTCTTCTAGCTCCATACAGATTTATAACCCCATACAGATTTAAAACGAAAAACGTGGGGCGTATGCAATATTTAATAGTAAGAAGTGTCGGGAGTAGCTGTCGTTGAGAAAACTCAAACAACAGTTCATATCATTTCCATTGCAATAAAATTGTTAGTGACTGAAATAAAATATTTATGCATCAATTATCTATTGCATGCGCCCCACGTTTTTCGTTTTAAATCTGTATGGGGTTATAAATCTTTATGGTGTTAGAAGAAATTATTTTATACTTTTTAGTCCGTTTTGAAAACGTGGTATATTTAAATTTTTATTTTATTTAAATAATTATTTTCTGCTATTTAGTCTTGTGTGTGTGGAATTTTGCAATCGATTTTAAACATCTTGATGAGATTATGACGGAGACGTGTTGTAAATTTCAGGTTTATTTCAGTTTCTCTTCACCTCATCATAAATATAAAATTGTTATTTTCCTGAAAAATTAAAACGTACTGCGCATGCTCAAAAATATGGCTAAAATATGAGGTGCTTCGATGATCCCATTGGACATCCATATTCCCAAGAACCAAGTCTGTAATGTTAATAGTTTTCGAGATATAATGAAAAACGTACTGCGCATGAGCAAACATATGACTAAAATATGGGGGTGCTTCGATGATCCCATGGGCCATCCATATACCCAAGAACCAAGTCTGTAATGTTAATAGTTTTCGAGATATAATGAAAAACGTACTGCTCATGCGTCATGCAAAATATTAATTAACAGACAAGACAGTGAATTAATATTGCATTGTCATCTAGTTCTGAGCTATGTTTAAAGTTGCAAGTCTCCATCTCATCGGGAAGTTAGTTTAAAATTCATTGCAAAATTTTTACCGAACAGACAGACAAGAAAGCGAGTTAATAAAAACGTGGTAAAAAAAGTCCCGATTATACCGTACCGGCTTTCTAAATAGGTAAAATTATGGTTAAAGACAGGTGAATTTAAAGAGTAAATATCGTTGTAGGCAGTTTAAAAATACATTGAGGAAATAGGAATTCTGCCGAGACCAAACAAAATATTGTTATAGGTAAGTTTATTTTTATAGACATTATCGTTATACATGTCAGGGTGGTCTCAATTCAGAAACCTTCTCCTATTATCCTATTAGAATTACGTAACGTGCAATAGTTGAAAAGATTCTACATATGAATTTATATATTTGACTTATGAAACTTGTGAAATGACTTATGAAACTTTAAACTTAAAAGCTTTTTATGTTAATATTATTCAAAATATGATTGCAAATTATTATTTGATCTTACCAAATGTACACTGACTTACAAAAGTTAAGGAACGTTTCGTAAAATACGAGAAATTTGCAATTAATACGAAATCTATGTATCGAAATCGGTTCTGGAGAATCGTGTGACATTCATTAGAGTACCATATACATATTACAGTGAAGATTTGGTCACGAGGGCAATTTGAGGGACCACCAGAAAGGGATGAAGGCGAAAATGGAGTTCCACAGAAAGCTAATAACGAGATGTAACTTTTATCAATGGTTATGGTTTAATGTGCATAATATTTACATGCATTTTCGTAAGCATGGTACAAATATTCGGGAAGATATAAATGTTTCTTTAAAAAATTCCAAAGTTTTCCGCATGTGTTCTGCTTATAACATGCAGAGTTTTCATTCAAGTTATTCGAAATTTGCAGAACACTTGACAATTTGTTACAGAAGTAATGTATTAAACTGTGAAGTAAATACGTTGAATATTAAAGGAAATGTGAGTGTTTGTACTAAATAATTTTTACTGCGCATGTGCGAGATGCAGCGGAACTTTTCTCTCATAACTTCAAAGCCAGATATATAGAACAACTTTAAATAAAATTCCAGTTGAATTCCATTAAAATTCAGAAAGCTGTCGGCATTTCAGTGAGGAGAATTTCAATTTCTCTTTAAGAGAAGCTAAATGATGATTGTTCTTGCACAAACTGATATTTTTTAAACTTTAATCTTCGAATGGTATTCGAGAAAATGCAATTTAAATAATGTATTTAATTTATAAGTGTTCATGTTACTCAAGATATTCAATTTTTCTAAAATTCAATGTTACTGTTCGAAGATCCAAATTTAAAAAATCCTTTCGGCAAACTGGAAGGCGAAGGTAGATTCCTTTACGTTAATATTACAAAAGCAATGAAATATTACATATTGTTCAATACGGACATAGCCAATGACTTTGTTGTTTCTACACATTGCAATATTTACGCTGTGATACTGTTTTCATGACATTTAATTTTTTACTATATCAAAGTTTTATCATTATACTCAAAAGGTTATGCTAGATTTATAGGTCAGAACATTACTCCAATTTATTCTATATCCCAACACATAAACATTCAATTCAATTCGTAGGAATCATAAACAAATAAACATCCCAGCAGAGCAAATATCCCTTATATAACATTAAGCCATCCAATCTTAAACAGTAACAAAAAATGACGTTTGACGCGAATGAAGAAAGACTCTAGATTTAAAAATTAATTTATTTAATCTAGGTTATCATATAATTGTGCGAACGCTACTTTGGCATTTGCTAAAATCAAATGATATTAAACACTACTAGAATGGGCTCATTTAGAGAATTCCCTGGTTACAGAGATAACAGTCACCGAATTCTTAACACATAAATAAAATTATTATAATAAAAATTATTCAATATTATTCAAATGACAAATTAAATACATGTGTTTAAAACATTGATAGGATATGAATGCAGCCATTTTCAATAGTGAATTTAAGTCTCAATCGACAGTAAAAAGCAAATAGTCAGGCAGAAAACCCCAAAACAATTTTAAAGTTAATGAGATATTTTTCAATATCCATAAGGAAAAAGGGAACTCTTATTTAAATATCTATCTTTCTTTTGCTATTTTATATTAAATTTATTAAACAAATCTTGGTGCCGCCGTGCTTAATTAAATATCAAATTAAAGTAATCTGTCAAATTAACTATTAAAATTAACGGCCTGATTAGTTAAAATTAACTATTTTATTAATTAAATATTTAATTAATTGTGACGTAATGTTCACTAAAACCTTCTTTTTGGCTCGTAGTATTTATCAGCAATAGTTTGGATTTATATTAATACAAATAAAAGTCATTGTGGTTATGTATTTATGTTCCACATCTCCTCCTAAACCACTGGACTGATTTCAGCCAAACTTTGCACACTTTTTATTTAAGACAAGTCACTCTCAACTTCTCAAAGCCAAAAGTTAGTTCAGTTAATTAAAAATAAAGCTAGGTGTTTTTCCGCTATATCTATGGAAAATATTATGTAACGAAACTATTTTTACACAATAGAAAATTTCAAAAAATTAACATTTCAGTGACAAAAATTTGATTTCCATACAATTTGCTTCTCTCAATTTAATGTTTTTTATTCAAACTTAATGTTATAGAGAATCCATAACAATATTATTTATCGTTGGAGAATAAGAATAATACGAAGAACTGTTGCAGGATACATTAACAGAATTCTGGATGAAAGCTAAAAGAAAATTTTAAAAGTAGATGATTAAAAATTTATATCAGGATCAGCAAATGATTTGATTTATTTTCATGCTTTAAATTAATGAATAATTAACTATTTAATTTAATTTTCCAAAATATTCATAAAACCTTTCTTTTACTTTAGTAATTTTTAACAAAATTTGAAGTACCTATATAACAAATAATAATTTACGGATAAAATTAGTTATAGGATGCTTTAAAAAATTTGTCTAGTTCAATTGATATTCTCCATATAATTAAAAACGTTTCAGATCAAAAAAGGAATTTGTGTATTATAATTTTTATATAATAGTAGTTTTTACATTAAAAATATTAGACATGAAAGCATTTTAATCCGGAGCAAAGCCGGGTATATCAGCTTGTTTACCGTATGGAAAGTGGAAGTAAATGCGGCTGTTGGGCGCTTTTTAACAAGGTGTCACATGCATATGTTAAAACGCACTCTAAGTTGGATGGGGGAAGATCACTTTTCAGCTCATGAGTTCTAAGCAATTATAGCTGACAAAAAACACTTAATATAAAATTTGTTCTTTCTCATAAGTTGATAATTTGCCTAACTGAAATTTTCTTTCCATGTTCAATTGTAACGAAGTAATGAGAAAAATATAAATTGGGGAGGGGCTATTGAATATCGCTTGTCAACTCTTATTTTCTATGCAATTCTAGCTGTAAAGAAACTTTCAGTGCAAAAGTTGTTCGTTATGATAAGGTTGAAAATGGCATTTTAGCTCATAACTTCTAAGCAATTGTAGCTATCAAAAACGTTTCAGTACAAAAGTTGTTTGTTATGAAGAGACAATAATTCGTCTAACTTGAATTTTTTTTCTATCTTCAATCGTAAGTAAATTACGGGGAAATGAAATTTACAACCCCCACCATTTCCACCCCCTTTGAGCTGGATAGCCCATCTACGATCTCGGCCGAGATTTTCGCCGTCCTTACAACATATCCCTCGCCGGTTAAAATCTCAACAAAATTACTCTACTTATCATGTTCACAAGATAACATAGGCAAATCGTTACATACACCTCTACTAATGATAATAAGGAAAAGAACATTTTGCCCTCTACTTTCAGAAGGATTAGAGTTGCAAGAATGAAAGCGGGTGGAAGAGATTGCAAATTATGAGAGCTTTGCAACAAGAGGTAACCCGCATATGTTGAAAGGTACTTTAAGTTAGGGGGAGGGGAGGGAAAATCCGTTTTCAACCAATAACTTCTAAGCAATTTCAGCTATCGAAAAAGTTTAAATTCAAAAATTCGTTATGATAAGGTGATAATTCACTTAATTTGAATGCTCTTTCTGTTTTCAATTGTAAAGGATTTATGGCGAAATGAAAATTTCAACCCCTTTTTTTCACACCCCTTTGATCTGGATATCCCATCTACGCACTCGACCGAGATTTTCACAATTTTGCAACATATCTCAAGCTGGTTAAAATTAAATGAAAATTACTCTAGTTATCGTGTTCACAAGATAGCATGGGCAAAAGCGTTATACATACATATATATATACTTTTTAACGAAGGGTGGTTTTGTGTTCTAGGGGTCATGGTCGGTGAAGATTTGAAGAAATTTTCCGTAAGTCGTATTATGAGAACCATTGCAATATGTAGAGTTCCGATAAGGAATCTACCTAAAAGCACACAAAGTGTAAAGGATTATTACTTACCAGGGCTTTTCAGCAAAAAAAGAAATAAATAAAAATAATTCAAAGATGCCAGTAAGAAGGCGGTTGTCACATATGATGATAGCGAACATAAACACAACATTTCGTAAAATACTCGCCGTAGAAATATCAACAAACACGGCAAACAGCAGTTAACAGGTACAGTTAAAATCGGTGAAAGCTAAATATAAAAATATTAATTCTAAAATAAAACAAAATGTAAAACAAATCGTGTTTCGTGTTTGTTGAAATGTTTTTTTACATTTTCGGGTCCCTTTAATTTTTTTAAATGCTTATAACTTTTTAATAAATTAATTTAGATACATGAGGTTTCTGCATATGGTTCAGTAAAGTAAATGACATCTTAATATGACGCAGAAATTTTTCTATATTTTGTTGATTTTTTTTCAATTTCATAGTTCACCGTCCTCTTAAATTCCATTATTTGTTTAGAGGTTAGAACTAAATTTGCCAGATTCGAAACTCGATTCCACTGAAGGTCAGCCTTGTATATTGACATGGTGCACGTTAAACCTGACCAGCCGTTCTCCTGCTGATGTGGAAGATTAGGGAGAGGGGTGCCGGCTCAGTTGTCGTCCTGGTTGTCTGGCTGCGGCTCATATTTACGAGATATAATATTCCAGGCCCTAGTGTTGCTTCAAAATGGGACGTTAGACAATTAAACATATGGGAACCCTCACGCACCTATTTGCTAAATAAGCATTATTAGAGAAACAACAAAAGGGGAATCACAAGAATTGGCTGTTGGTTATTCTCCTTTTATTCTTTCTGTAATAACGCTTGTATTTTAAAGGCATAGTTTGATTCTTGTTGGCGTTTCTGGTACTTCGCTACCTTTAGTTTTTTTTTGTTTACAAGTAATTTTAATTCAAAAAAACTAGTAGAATTATAATAGGGAATAAATAGTTTTCTTGTTTCGAGCATACCAAAAAGCTTTTAATGGAAAAGATACGTCGATACAATTCGTTTAAATAAACGAATATTACTCAAAGAAATTTTACGAAATAAGAAGCGAGATGTAAAGTCGGTAGTATTTGGCTTCCAATCAAGAGCTACAATTGTATTATATTGTATTTAAAAATAAAAATGCACAATTATTATCTATAATATTTTTTTAGCTTCTGTTGACGAAGCGACAGATAACGACAAAAAAAACCCTGAAGTATTTAACATTTTATAACGCGATAAAAGGAGGAGTGACGTTATAGATCAGCTATGCCCAAAAATGTCTCAAGAAATACTCGTCATTGGATTAAAGTTATATTTTTACAATCTTTTAAATTTCTCTACTTTTAACACTTTTGCAATTTTCAAACATAACGATATAGATATAATATAAAATGACATGATTACCTCTAAATATTCAATTGGGAACTTATTATTGCCCAATACCCCCTCCCTAGTGGAATCGAAAATTAGACCATTGCATTGTGTTACAATAAACAAATATGAAAGAAAATATAAACAAATATAAATGAAGCTGATATATTTTTATACCTAAATAACTTTATGTATATTCATCGATTTGTTGCAATTCAATGATAAAAGGGTTCATGAAGTTATGTTGAGGGTTGAGAACTAAAAATTGCATATTGAAGTCATTTCACGATTTTTCGTCAACCTTGGAGGGAACGTGCCACCAGAAATTATGAACCAATTTTGATGAAGAAAAAGCTTCGTTACGCTTAAAAAGGTAAATCTTTAACACCTAATACTGTAATAAACAGATAGGGAGAAATTTTTAAATTTTGAAAACTATCACAATACAGTTGATTTTAGTCAATTTTTACGATTTTTAAGGCCATTATGGGAACTGAAATATAAATCAATTTCCATACTTTTTTTCTCGTTTAATTTCTAACCAATTCGCAACTTTTACGATGTATAGTGACATCAAAAATATTTCTAGCCAGTCTACTGAGCATCCTAGATTACATGCTTGAAATAATAGGTTTAAAAAGTATTCTTTGTAGCACTCTAATATATCTTGTTTTTAAAATCTATTTTTATTAAATTTATTTATATAAGTGTCTTGCCCGAAATACATGATATTTTATTAAACGACTGGAAAATGTTACTCTTCTCTTGCATTTATATTGCTGATTTTACTTTGCTGGCGAGTATTTAAAAATGCATCTCAAAGTGTGAAACGCATTAAATTTAGATTAATAAGGTGGAATATTTGAAAGATACACTTTTTGGAGTCACAGGCTTTTTTATTCTTCTTCTCCGTTTGATTACGAAAACTATTGCTTTCTCTTCGATTTTAACATTTCTCCTCTATACACTATCTCAGGAAGGGTTTCAGTGAATGAGAAAGAGATCCAAAAAGAAAATTTTTTAACTGCCCTGACTAGTTCACTTACTTGCACTTAGAGGATTATTACACTCTGCTGAATATTGTTTGCAAAGATTTTAGTACATATTTAACCGTTATTTTTCTGCAAATAAGACAATGAATGTGATGTAACTGGAATCTATTTATTCTTTAAAAGCATCATCTTATGTAACATGTCATGATTCAGCTGGAAGATAGAGCCACTCTGAATCTCAATCCATTTCCGCGTTAAAAACTGTCACAGAAGACAATCACTGCTGGGTAGACATGCAGGGTTCATGCTTCCAGGAACAAAATGCAACGCTCTATTGTCTGACAAGCTTCTCGACTTCAAACTAAAATCTCTTCTACTTTATTATAGACAAAGACACCCCAAGAATCATCACATCTAATCCAAGCAAAGCGCGTTGTTGCTTCAGTATAAACGTATAATTATTTCATATTAATATCCTTAAATGTATTTGGTGATATATATGCTGCAATACTAGCTTCTAGATGTTCTAAACTAGCGATACAGGTTTCCGTTTTTCCAACTAGAGAAACATTTTTATTTTCTGGAATGAGCTGTATATAAGCAAAATTTTCTCTCTCCGAATATTTGCATTAGAAGCTCAATCAGAATTTACAAGTATATCTGCCTTAAAAGTCAATCAGAATTTACCAATATATGAGCAACAGAAGGTCGATGATAATGTTCATCGACCTTCGATGATGCTTCTAATGCTGATAGCAAGCATGTTCAAATTCAAAATAATGCCGAGTGCGCGATAATCAATTTTTTTTCCTCGCACCTCGATATTCCTTTCCTAATCTTGATTTTTTCCTGTTCGATTTGTGATGTGCTAGATTTAAAGGCCAGTTTCCACAACCATAGGAAAACAACTCAAATTTTTTGCTGATAAATAAGGACTTGAAATTATTGGCCCCCACCAGATATGGACATTTCTCAGCCTCAAACATCGATTTGGCCATCACCAAAAATTTTCTTTATAGCTTTAATATTAATTCCGTACCAGAACTGAGCTCGGATCACAACCCAGTCATCATTAACTTCTATTTCAACTGTCACACTCCCAAACCAGACAAAGCTATTAAAACTACATGGAGAAACTTCGCACTAGAGCTTAGTAATCTGACAACGCAACCTTTTAAAATTATCAGCAATAAGGATGATTTAGATAAAAATGTAGACTCCCTCACTAAAGAAATCCTAAACGCCATTCAAAATTATTCCAAATAAATTGATTCCAAAATTGCAAAAACCAATAGCAAACTTAAAGAAATCCACACCCTTACAAATAAAGTTAAAAGAGATTGGGAAAACGCCAGAAATCCTACATTCAACAAACCATATAATAAGTTAAATAACCAAGCCAAAAAACTAATAGCTGAGCAATATAAAACTGAATGGAAAGAAAAAAATCCCTTTTGGCAAGCTGGGAGGCAAAGGTAGATTTCTTTACGTTAATATTACAAAATTAATGAAATTTTACATGCTGATCAATGCAGACATAGCCAATGACTTTGCTGTTTTCACACATTGCAATATTTACGTCGTGATTCTGTTTTCTCATGACGTTTAATTTTTAACTATATCAAGGGTTTTATCATTCTACTCAAAAGGTTATACTAGAATTATTGGTCAGTGCTTTGCTCAATTTTTTTATATCCCAACATACAATCATTCAACAGGTAGGAGTCATAAATAAATATCCCCGCAGTGCAAATATCCCCTAGATAACATTAAGCCAGCCTATCTGAAACAGTAAGAAGAAATTGATACTTGTTACGAATTAAGCAGGACTCTAGATTTAAAAATTAATTTATTTAATCTAGATTACCATGTAATTGTGGAAACCTTACTTAGTCACATGCTAAAATCACACGACTTGAATGAATTTAAACTCCAATAAGAATGGGCTCATTTAGAGAACACCCTGGATAATAGTCACTAAATTCTTAACATATAAGAGAATAAAAATTTTTAAACTTTGAAAGTGGCAAATTTAATACGTGTGTTTAAAGCATGGGATATCAATGCAGCCATTTTGAACAGTAAATTTAAATCTGCATCGACAGTTAAAAGCAAATACCCCCTCTTCAACGCAAATTATATTCAACAGTTTGCAAAAAAAATCATTTTAAATCAATAAATTCGAAATAAGTAATGAATTTTCCTATAACGCGCAATCGATTAGCGGAGGAATGCTCGCGGCGTCAGGGTTGAGATTGGTAAAGAAACTGATCGTTGCTAACGGGGAGAAAGAAATAAAGGCCCTTTTTCGGCCATGCATAAGCGTTTTATATAATATAGATATGGAAAACTTTCATCCCCCATTCCGCGAACGCTTCCAAAGAGAAGGAAGGAAAAGCCTCCCTTACGCGTCATCGCAAGCCAACACGTTGTGGAGCGGCAGAACGAAAATCCTCCTCTCTGTTCGAAAAATGGAATGCGATTCGGAGTAAGGCGTAAGAGAGATTATTCGGAAGGAAGGAAGCTTGCATCCCACGGCTTGTCATTTGAAGTTTGAAAGGAGCAGAGTTGGAGGGAAGGAAAAAAGCATCCTTATTAGTTCTGCTTTGCGAGCGACTTGATTAAACCTCGAGTGAATCTTTCATTGCTCTTCGCAAATTGGCTGTGGTTGTCGTTTGCAGAGAGAAGAGGAAAGGAAAAGTTTCCAATGCCTACACTTTTAGTTTCGCTGCGCGAGAGCGCTTTTGGGTCTTAGCGCTGTTTTCTCCTCTCTGTTCAGAAAACTAACTTACACATTAATTTCTCCTCGCGTTTTGGGAGAGAAAGCTTTTGGGGTGGAGAACGAAATCGCAATTGTTAGTTCTTACACTTGCACATTTAGTTTCTGCTCTCTGTTCTCCAATTGAAGTTTTAATTCTTTGACTTGCGCACTTAGTTTTCCTAGTTTCTCAAATTTAATTGTTATTTCTTACTCTTGCACATTTAGTTTTTCCAGTTTCTCTATTCCCAAATGGAATTTTAGTGCTTAAACTTGCTCAAATACTTAGTTCCTATACTTTCAAATTTCTTATTCTTTTATCTTCTTTACGTATCTTGATCTTATACTTGCAAACATGCAAGTGCCAGCTATCGGTTTTAAGAGATGGCGCGAACATGTTAAAACTAAATCTAAGAAAAGAGTCAATGTGTCTATTGCTTGGAGAAAAAAGTGAGACGCACGCATTTTTATTCAGTCAAATCTTTTCTTGTTTTATAGTCACAACTTATACATAGTGAAAAGTTGCTTGCTATTTCATGGTTGGATGCATTTTCACAAGCAATGCAAAGCAATACAACAAAAAGTAGTTTGGGTTTTCACAATGGGATACATTTTCGCAATCAATGCAAATAAAAGACAATTTCATCATCACTTAGCATTCGGAAGTAGTCAAATTTCGTTTCAAAATTCGGGCATTCCGGGATGTCATTGCAAGAAAAACGTTTAGTCGCTAAAATGCTGTCCAAAATTGTTTCAAACAGAATATTGTGCGAAGAATGGACTTAGTATTTCTCTGCAGAATTATATCTAGTCAATTGGCAGAAACCAAATCGCTTCTCCTCTGTTGGCATATCATGTAGGAATTTAATGATGTCTGCATTCGACAAAATTGTGAAATACACGATATTTGCTGGTTCTGCCCAATTTCTATTAAGACGAGCATTTTCAATGCATTCCAAGGTATTATCGTAAAGCGTGTTGTGAATATACAGAAAATCACATCCAGAAGAACGATCCGCAACATAGTATCCAAATCTCTCCACGGTTGGTGCTAATCTAAATTTGCAGCTGGTTTTGCAATTGTTATATGTCGTACAATTCATATGGTTTGAAGAGACTGGCACCGCTGAGTGGAGGAGTGGAGATTTGAATAATTTGCTAATTTTAACTGCACTTGCACGAAAAGTGTTACAATTCGTTCGTTTTCGTAAACATTTATTTCTCTCAATCTGTTAATCGTTAATCCCCTGGTCACATGCCACAGAAAATAGAGACAAATTATCCCGCATGTTGTCGTTTTGGGGTGTTGTAAGATTTCGAATTTCATTTCATTCGTGAAGAATTGTCATTTATGATTTTTTAATCTTCCCTATTGGATACGTCCCATAAGAGCAAAAGAAAGCGCATTTTTGCCTGTTATCAAAATAAATAGCCTGCCAATTTGTTCCACTGTTCAAGGAAGAATAGGTATTGACGTTAAATGATCGATAATGGTCTCGTTTGTCGGGAAGCATATCGCTTGCAAACAGTCCACCAAACGTTCTAGTAATTTTAGTATCGCTGTGAGCTAACCTTAACAATGTTTGCGTGTCCATGATGTTTAAATTTCTGTGAATATGTTTCTGATTTTGTCGATTTCGATAACCGATTGCATTTCCATAAAAACTAATAATGGGACTGTTTCCGTAAGAGTTTCGTCAAATTTTAAATGAATTTATATGTCGCCGCTTCGAGCAACATTCATAAATGGATCGCTTGCAGAAAAATCTTGTGTGAGGTCGAAAACATAAAAACAAGTGTTGTCTTTGTATTCCTGAAGTGTTACTTTCGTGTTGTGTTGAGCGAGATCTGTGAACAGATTTAAATAGTTTCGTGCAAATAGATCATTCTTATAAGAAGGTGTGTAGACCGACATCGGGATTTGAACTCCGTTCACCGATAAGGAAATATAACTTAGATTATAATTCTCGAAATTAAAAGGATTCTTTTTGAAATCGTCGTTTAAGGCAGAATTAGACACCAAACCTAGAATCATTCCCGAGGGTAGAATTCTGTTCACAGCTTTTTGAATTATAGCACTTTTGAGTCCGGAACTCAGACTGAAAGTTTTCGTTTCGATTCATGTGAAAGGCATTTGAACCAAAGACTGTTCTAATACCTTTTCATGCCCAACCACAACTGAACTCGACACATCGCATTTTCTGATAAAGAGATTTATATTTTCGATCTGAAGACGATAAGCACCGCTTTTAGCTAGGAGAGCGAATTCATCTTTTGCTTTCAACAAACGCATGCGAATCGTCATTCCAATAATTAAGAGCCGAGGCTGTGTTCCTAAATCTATATGAAGAATTCCGCACATATCAAATATCTTGCCGTCTTTAACACGTTCCCACCGTTGTTTTAAACCTGAATTCTTCAGGGCGGCTATTTGATCTGTGTCGGCAAATTCTCCAACTGTATCCTTGTAGAACAAACCGGCGCGCAAACAATTCTTTTGAGAGGATTCTGAATGAAACAAAGCTCTTTGGATGTATGTATTATGAGCATAATTACTCTCAGAAGATATTAGTCAATCATTGAGTGAGATGTGACACTCGGAAAACATTCTATTCAAAAGATAGTTGTTCGGTCCGCAGCGTCCTGTTCCATCTGCTTCCAGAATCTTTGCTTGAACGTTCAGAATTACGTGCGTCAAATCGAAATACGCATCTCCTAATCCCGTTATGAGAATCTCGACGGTATTTCTATCCGAAATGGGAGTAACTGGATGTATTTCCACGAAACCGAATGATCGATTGCGAGTTAAAATTTTTCTGGAACGAAAAGATCTGATTCGTTCTTTGTGCAGTAACATTGCTCCATTTTTTACTTTCTTGTATACGAAGCATACAAAGAGAAAGTATTGTAATCATCAAAAAACTCGAACTCGACATTTCGACGAATATCCACGTTTTTGACCTCTCTGAGTCCAAAAAACACAATTTTGGAATTATGACAGTCTGTGTGTCTGTGAACACGATAACTCAAAAGCTATTAGAGATATCCCAGATAGCAATTTTAGTTTGCAGCAAGCTTGCCACAAATTTGTCATGACAAGAGTGCAAGCTTGCAGTAAGCTTGCAGTAAGCTTGCAGCAAGTTAACGAAAGCTCCGAAGTCACCATGAAACGAACTTGCAGCAAGCTGGCCACAAGCTTGCCGTGCAAACTTATTGCAAATTATAGCAAAAACAGAGTACGAAACATAAAAAGGCGATATGGTTTTCTTTAAAGTGAGAGTGATATATTTAGTGAAAAGATGAAAAATGTTTCAAAAATTTTTTTTATAAAAAAGTTATTTTTTTCACAAATTATCATTGATTTATTGAATTAATAAAAAAGAATTACGGTCTAGGAGATGCTATTAAAAATCGGATTTTTTTTAAAACAGAGACAAAGATAATTATCTCTTTATTGTGCTATCTTTGCAGGAAGCTTGTTTTGCAAAATTGCAGCAAGTTTGATTTGCAAAGGAGGTGGCGCTATTTGTCACATCGAACTTGCTACAAGTTCGATTCAAGTTTGGCGCGTCAAATTTTGCCATGACAAGTCAAAATCAAACTTGCTGCAAACTTACGTGCTATCTGGGATAGGGATGAAATTTGGTATGTCATCTTTGCACATAATTTGTAGGTTTCTTTCAAATTTTGGACAAAATCCGGGAAGTTTTTTTGTCTGTCTGTCGGCGGTCATGTGAACGCTATAACTTAAACACTTGAATATCTAGAGGGATAAAATCGGGTACACAATTTTTATCATCATGAATGTAGATCCGTAGCAAAGTTTGTACCAAATCCGTCGAATGGTTGATGGTCTGTCGGACTGTATAATCGCATAATTGTAAAAATTATATCTCCTAAACCCTTTGGCTCAGATAAATAAAAATTGGTAAGACGGTTGCTACCATTAATTTTAGATCCGTGCCCAAATTTCGTTCCAATCGGTTAACAAAAAGGCGTTCAAATTGCGTATTCAATTTTTAATACGATTCTCCACTCGCATGCGTACTGGAAGCAATCTCTATGCACGAGGAAGGATTACATCACTTTGTCCTTGAGCCGGTATGAGTGGAAAATCGGTACGCATCTCTTTGAATTTTATTCTTACCTAAATATTTCACAATCACTGAAATCTACAATTTTAAACCTTCTTATAGTCATTCTGGGTTACAGTAGGTTCAAATTTTTTTATTCACGCATTTTTTTATATTTTTATTTTCCATATCATATGTAAACGCGTTCGTTCTCCGACACGAGCACGCTCGCGCTGTGCTTCACTCTTTGAAAACATTTCTAACTCGGAGAAACTATTAAAAATATTCAAGGGATATTTTATCATCACTAAAACATTCGGTTTGCAAAACATCGGTGTGGAGATTTCGGTATATGGGTGACGGAAGCAAAAGTGCGCTAGGATCTTTCGAGCTCAAAAGTGCGCCCTAAAGCCTCAGCTTTAAAATTGACCTAGACTCCCTCGCATATATACTACTAGTGGTATTGAGTATAATGAAAGTCCTGATAATTTATCTGTTGATATGAATGAAAATAATTAATTAGTGGATAATGTTGATATTATCAGGAATAATAATCCTGATAATGTAATTGATAATACTGAATCTATGGATGTTAATGATAATGATACAATGAATGATAATAAGTATGAAAATACTGTAAATGAATATCCTATTGAAAATGTGATGCTGACCAATGTAAACAATTGTGGCAATGAAGGTATTTCGACTCTTATTAGTAATACTGAAAGTATAATGCATAATAATAATGTGGAATGTAAGGTAAGATAATTCAAACTTGTGATTCAGTCCTAAATCCCAGTAACTTACCTTTTATTAATTCAATCCCCCAAGGTGGCTCTTTTAGCGCCGTTGTGGGAAATGGAGATATAATTAATAATTGTAATTCATTAAGCAATAATGGTACTGTTAAGAATAAAAAAAAAATTAATAAGACAGGAAACCCAAATCATCAGGGAAATGATAACTGTTGTTTTGAATTCCAATTCAGGAAAAGAGGTAGACCGATTTCAACTGAGATCAAACCTAACAAAAAAAATGAATGCTGAAACCACCCAAAAGAAATACCTACAATTAGCCGATATTAATGCAGGTGAAAAGACACCGATCCCATTAGCTACCAAAATCTCCCCATACATATTAAAGTGAACCGCTGAATATATGGAAATTTTAAAACGCTTAAATGATGTGCATAATATCAAATGCAAAACCGAATAGGCTGGGGAATTTATTAAAATCTTTTCTGCAACCCTCAAAGACTTCAGGGAGTTAACAACGTACTTCGATAAACAGGAAAAAGAATATTTTGTTATTGTGGAAAACGCGGAAAAAACCTACTAAGATTGTGATTAAAGGACTGCCAAAATATACGAATCCAGACGAGAGTAAATCAGCATTAAAAAGGAGAAACTTTCTTTTTGATAATCCTAGCCAGCTGTGGAAATTTAAAACCAGAGAACCGCTCTCTATCTTCCAAGTGTATTTGTTAAGAACCGTAAATGTCCAGGAAATTTACAAGATTGATAACCTATTTTATTTCATCGTAATAATCGAAAAATATGAAAATGGATTAATTAACCAATGCGTTGATTGCCAGTTATGGAAACTCGGTGCCAAGGGATGCAGATTAAAAGCCCGGTGTGATTGTGTGCAGGTGAGCTTTTCTCTAATAAATTCCCTAATAAGAGAAAGAATCACTCATTGTAAAATGCTCTAATTATGGCATTAATCATACAGCTAACTATTGAGGTTGCCCCAAGTTCCCTTAAACAATGGAAAACAAATCAATCCCCTTAGCGCAAAGCAAAATAATCCAGCCAGGTAAATCATTTATTGCTGCAGCAGCCAGGCAGAACGCAAACAAACCAGAGGCAATGCAAGTCAGAATGTTAACCCCACCCGGGTCTTGCATGAAATCATTACTCCCCACGCGAGTGGAAAACCAATCATGAATGAGGCCCCCCTCCCCTGTTTCACCGAACTCCCAGCAATGCTAGCAAATATGAACGACGTCATGGGTTTGCTGGTGCAGGTAAACAAAATTTTTAGAGCAATAAAAGACATCCCAAGAACACTACAGAGAATGAATAGTACGGGCGATATTTGGCAAAAATTAATGAAACATTCCATCCAGCCCGAGTATGCTCTTTGGCAGATGAGTAAGCATCCGTTCGCCCTTGGCACTTCCACTCCTTTTATCTGACTAGACAGCAGAGTAAAAACTGAATTTGACCACTTTTCTAGGACTGTGACAAAGGACCACTCAAAAATTTAAAAAAAAATAGAGGGAAAAAAAAGTGTTGCTATATTTTTGTCAACATCACTCTTTTTTCCTTCTCTCTCTCTCTTCTTTCCATTTTTCTTTCCCAGTATTATTTAATAAAAATAAATTAACGGAAATACTGTTAAGTAATACTTTATTTAGATACATTGCAATTGTTTTTGTCACTGTACTATAGTTTCTCAGCCAGTTACTCGAAGATAAAGGACCCTTGAGCCTAAGTGCCCCCCCCCCCACCTCCCTCTCTCATCTGAACTCGCTCTCCTCTCTCCAGTATGGGCTTTTAGATAATCTTCCCACTTATGAAGAATTCAAGTTCATTAATGAACGTTTCATTAAACATATTGTGTCCAGTAAATTAAGTGAAATTCATAAGAAGCTGGCACCCCAACAAGATAACAGAGACCAAAAGTATCGCCTGCCACAGTCAGAATACTGAAAATTCTCGCAAAGTAACAATAAATTTCACTATCTCAAGTACAAAAAGGAACAGAACTTCAGTTTTTTAACAGAAGTTTTAATTAAAAATAATCAATTATTAAAATTAATTAATGGAAATTATCAAAATAATAATCTTATTTAAATTATGATGATATTAGTAATTACTCATAATTTTACTAAAATATAAGTTTTAATAATAAAGTGATTATTAAAGTAATTAAGGGAATACTTTCATTTTTATTTCCGACCCGGAATGGGACTCGGATTAACGCAGTGAACTGATCCGACCCATCACTAATCGGAATGACCTTAACACGTGCGGTTACTGGGGGGGGGGGGGGGGAAAAAAGAATCGGTTTTTCGAGTATCGAATTCTAATAGGGCTCAAAAGTTGTGTATTGCCATGTTAATCAAAAGAAAAATATGGGGAAAAAAATAATACTTTTAATTTTCAGTTCGCGAAAAGAGACTTAAATTTGGAAAAATGACAGAAAACAACAATATTTAACTGTAAGATAAAATTTTACAGGCTACAGATTTTTTTTTGAATAGCGTCTGAAAACTTCATTTTGTTGCCTCATGACAGAAAAATTATATTTAAAAACTATGCACTACATTTTGAGTTCTCGCAAAATGCCCAAATTTTAGAGTTTAGATGAAAAATGGAGGTTCTTACAGTTTAACAAATTAATTGTGGTATTTTAAATTATAAAATGCAATATTTCTATGTTTAGGGCCGTATTTGACGAACGGATATCTTTTAATAACAAACCAAACAGGATTATATGTCTTCATAATGTAGTTAACAAGCATTTTGACTTCTCTTGTAGGGCTTGTGTGGGAAATGAGCGTTAGACCCGGATTGCACATGTCAGCCATAGGGAGTTACTGAGAGGTCCAGATCTCTTACGGTCAGATCTGGAGCGAATTGTCCTGTCTGGATTGCTCTGACAATACCCAGAAGGTACTGTTGATCTTTACAAAGATCAGTTTCATTCATATTGATTTTATTTAACTCAATTGCTTCGAAATTTATAATGGGCAATTTTTGCCTATTTTCCCGGAAAATGACGCTGGTCCCGTCGTCTCTCAGTCCAAATATTCATTTAAAATTTGGAATGGTAGCTCGTTTAAGTGATGTAAGCATATGAACCACTGCAACTGGAGCTGAATTTTAAGCTCTACGTTGCAGACAACACAATTTTTTCATCCTTTGTTTGTTGCAGTACCTATAAAACCAATTGATTCCAGTTCATTAATGTCAACATCATTAACTTTCAGGTATTTATGAATGCACTTGGCTATATCACTACCGGTTCCATTTGCTGATATGACGTCACCGACGTCATTTTTTTGGAAAATAGGCAAACAACTGACTGCGTCTTTCTAAACGCTATTTCTAAATATCTTTTCTTTCTGAGAAATATTAAGCATTTTCTTTAAATTTGAATGAATATTTGGGTCAATACTCCTTACGCCTATGCAAAAATCACCTCGACGGATAAATTTTGAATGTTGTTTCACACGAGCAGCGGCGTGATAAAAATCTATTATAGTCAGAAAGTAGAACAAAAAGACAGATGCTCAAAAACGTGGCTCACGCACATATTGTGACATTTCATAACCCACGCCATAACCTAGTTTCATAAAAGACATTATGTACAGACAAAAGTCAGACAAATGTGAAATGCAATTACATTATTTGGAGTTTCTATAAATATTATATTTTTTAACAAATAATTTTATATCCAACCTTAGAAACGGTTTAGATAGAACAATTATGCAAACAAATCTGCAAAAGTTTTTCTTAAACAAAGAAAAACAATTCAAAAATTGCAATGTTCATTCAAAGAGAACTTCAATTCACGATGCTCTGACTCACAACACTTACTGTTGTAGCATTTGTTATACTTATCTTTAGATAACAGGCCAAATATGACGATATGTAATGATATTCTAAACTCCCAACACTTCCTCTGAAATTTCAGTCGTAACATTTATTTACATTTCTGTTTTTATTCTACAACAATATCATTTAAAACATGCATTTGTGTGGATATGATAGTGAAAATGTTTCAAAATTGTTGTATAAATCACAGAATTAAGAACATATAAATGAAATTCACAGCATTAAATAGATAGTTTTCTTTAAATTTAAAGAGAATCCAAAAATAATTATCTTCATGTTCTTTTCTGCAGCTATCGCCTGAAAACTTTAAAATAACGAAATCAAAAACAACAGAGAAGAATCGTAAGTGGAAAATCTAATTTAGAATATTTTAGAAAATTTATTTTAATGACATTCAAAAAGATTTGCTTTCATAAATGATAGACAAGCTGATCTTTTACAGCCTTTTGAAAGTGCCATTTTTAAGAGAAAGTATATAAAAGTGTTGAAACAAAACACTTATTATTAAACCTATTTTTTACTCAAGCTTTGAGAAATTCTTGACCAGGCTACAGATCCAAAGGAGATAGAAAGCATAGACCTCTGAGAAAACTTCAAATGGTGTTAAAATTCTGCAAACATGCCTATTTCCCCGTCACTATCAGCAAAGGAAGTTGAAATCAGCACTGGTTATGTGTTTCTGTTAGTTTGCCTGCATTAGTATGCATTGCCTGCATAGGTTTTGTTAGTTTTCTCAGAGATTAGCGATAAAACAACTGACTAACGAAGAACTCTATTCTCTAAAATCTAAAGGTAAATTGGTTTACGGGGCGTCAACACACATAATTGACGAAAACTATAAATTACTTTGATCATATTACAATTTTTATTAATATTTTTTTTATATTACAACTTTTAACTCGAGTATCAAACTTTTCAAATGACAATATTTGTGAGTTTTACAATTTCTTTCTCCATTCGCTTAAAGTCTGAAGCAAATTCAAAAGTCACGTAGTAAAAGTATTCTCTCAAAATTTCCTCTCAAATACGCCATGAGACAGGCTTTTAGATGCAAATATTTAAATTATTGACATAAAGTTTTTTTCAATACCACCTACCATTTTTTGAGAATTAATAGTGAATTCAGCTTTATTCTTTGAATAATCGAAGAATTTTTTAATGAGTGCATTCAGAGAAATAAGAGATCAAATAAAACGTTTTATTTCTTAAACCTTATGCTACAAAATGACCAGGATAATAAATATTTCTTCGAAAATTTCTTGTAAAGGCTTTAACAAATCCCTAATTTCGTGGATACTTTTACAATAATCGAAAATCAATATATAGAACGTCAATACAGGAATGGAAAAAATAATAAAATGTCTTTAAAAATATCTCATGCTCCTCTACGTTAGAATTTCATAAGAGTTACCGGATTATAAGCATAAAACAATACTCTTAATTTTTTTCTCCATTTAAAGCTCTGATTTTTTTTCTACATTTTTTGCATAGAAAAGAGTTGTTAGCTTTAAGCTAATTGATTTCATATTTTATCCTATCAGAATCCTATATACTTTTTTTTCTCAATCCTCGGATCTAACTTGCATTAAAAGAATAAATATTCCTTCTAGAATTTCACGACTAACGTGTTTTCCTTATTTTATTAATGCTTTTTTCCAATTTTAAGCAATTTGTAAAATATATTTTATAGATATTAATGACGACATTTTACAATATTTTACGTGAAAGGAGTAGATACATTACTAAAGCTCTAGTCATATAAGTAAATTGGTATAAAATGTTTGGAGACATATACTCTCATGTCCATAAATTAAGGATAATGAAGTTCAGGCAAAGAAAGAGACAGAAGCAAAACAAATTTGACTTATTTGTAAAGTCTATTTATTAAACAAAAGGTAAAGAGCAAAACAGATGCTATATGTTTGACATAATTAATAAATATTGCGATTTTTACTCCCTGGAGCAAATTTCAAAAAAGAACCTATTTACAAAAAACAGTATAACATGGTTAGTATGATGGTTAATACGGAGTATGTCTCCCGGACGATGCAATACAGGCCTTACAACGCCTAGGCATGCTGAGTATCAAATTATCAATCTGATCTTGGGGAATATTACACCACCCATCAAGCAATGCCCTCCGAAGTTCCGGTAGACAGGTGGGAGGGGGTTGACGGGCTGCAATTCGTCGGCCAAGCTTATCCCACACATGCTCTATTGGATTCAAGTCCGGTGAGTATGCTGGCCAATCCATACGGGTGATATCCTACGATTGAAGGCATTCGTCTACAATGTTTGCACGGTGAGGACGGGCGTTGTCATCCATAAACAGAAATTCAGCACCCATGGCGCCCCGAAACAAACGTACATGTTGTTCCAGAATGATATCCCGATAGATGTGGCCTGTCATCGTTACACTCTGAACATGCAGGTCAGTTCTGGAACCAAGAATAATTCCTCCCCAAACCAGCCATCCTGCACCACCGTAACGGTGTCGTTCAATGGTGTTCTCTAGGTGGTAACGGGTACCTGGCGCTCTCCATATGAAAGTCCGGCGAGAATCAGACTGCAAACTAAACCTGGACTCGTCGGAAAACATCACACAAGACCACTGTTGCGGTGTCCACAATGCATGCTCTCTACTCCAGGCTAATCGCAGGCGACAGTGAGTTGCGGTAAGTGGAACACATCTGACAGGCCTACGAGCATATAGACTAATGTACCCTAAGCGTCTGTACACGGTCTGCCTTGAAACTGTCGTATCGGTAGCTGAAGAGAGCTGACGAGACAGGTCTGATGCTTTGCTCCGTCTGTTTCTTTTGGCAGTAACTGCCAAATACCGGTCCTCATTCGGCGTTGTAACTCGGGGGCGACCTGTGCTATAACATCTACTCACATTACCATCATCTTGGAATCGTTGCCAAAGCCTGGAGATGACACTCTGGGCGATTCCAAGTTCCTCGGATACTTCCAGCTGGGTACGTCCACATTCCAGTCGTCCGATAATTCCACCACGTAAAAAATCATCCAAATGCTTCCTTTGTGCCATAACTATGCGGTTATTGCACTGAAAGGCTTTCAAAGCGCTTGTGAACAATTTTACTTCTTTGCCACCATTCCTTATATACCCCTTTCTTACACTCTCGTCATTGTGACGTACTATTCGCGCCATCTGGTGGTTTCCTGTAATTTGCATATTCTTCTTCAAGATGTGTGTGATAATTCTACAGGTGAAATTTTTATTTTAGAGTTCAATTTCTGCGTGATTCTGAATTATCCTTAATTTATGGACATGAGTGTAGTAGGGAGAAGGGAAAAAAATCTCCAAGGCAATTTTACTCTTATTAATTTCTTTATTTTTTCTCGGGCCACAGCCTCTGTGAAGCTAATTGTAATACTTTCGTAGAAGTAATGATCAACTAACAATGAATTCCGTTAAGAAATACCCTGAAAGTAAACATTACCTTCTTTTCGCTTTCGAGTTTACACTTTTGAAAATGGGAAGAATTGTCAAACATGATGTTTCTTGTTTTTCAACGGTATATTTTTCAAAGTAATCTTAGTTTTCAGTAATGAATACAAATATTCGTCCCTCTCATGCTTTTCATTTATATAAATGATTCACCTCTGTCATTTCCGAAATCTTACTATCCAATACATTTTTAACACGTTTGGTTTGGTTTGGTTTATTTATATTAACGTCAGGTTTGGAAGCAACATGAGGGCCATTTTGGGACGTACTTCGTGATTTTAACCACGGTGACAAGGAAGACATCTTAGCTGGCACCGCTTTCTCCAAAATTCCGTACCACACCATTGGAATCCCAGAATACAGTTTTCCAGGCAATAAAGTTCGCTCTTGGAGAGGCTGCTGCGTAGGCTGTTAAAACAAATATATTTACCGATAGTACTCCATTCATCGATGCCCTCAAAAGCCACAGGACCAAATCCAAATTAGTCAATTCTATTAAAGAAAAAATTTGCTTGGTGGAGGGATTGGTGGGGTTCACCTGGGTGAAAGATCATCTTGGGATCCAAAGCAATGAGCTCGTCGACCAATTTGCCAAGCTTTCAAGCATTGAAGGGAAAGAAAGTAAGATACCTTTATCTTATTCTTATGTGAATTCACAATTGAAAAGCAAATTGATGGAGGAATGGAATAATCTTTATGAAGAATTTCAATCGTCTTCGGGTTCTGGATCAGGGGTTATGTGCCCTGGCTCGATTATATAATGTGAATAAATAGTAAATTCATTTTACATTTTTTAACAGCACATGGACCTTGTCCCTGCTATCTAAGCAGATTTAAAAGATTGGCATAATCTAACTGTGAATGTGGGGTCCTGGGCAACACCGGCCTTTATGTTTTTGAATGCACATTGACTGATGAATTTCACCTCAGAAGACCAAGTGATGATGCAAAGCTTCAGTGGTTAAGAAAGGTATTATCCTTTAATTCTAACTTGAATAAATTAATTTCTTGCTTTAAAATTAGTGAAGCAATTTGTGATCACCTGGGGACGAACTTTTTTGTTTTATTCTTCTTGCCTTTGGTGTTTTAATTGTATTAGACTTTTACTATAAATATTATTTTAACTTTTATTCTGGATTTGAGAGTGTTACATTTTTATTGGATTTGTTGTCTCTGTGATTTGAGCTGTCGGTTGAATTAAAATGCATGATTATATTAAGATTTGATTAACTCTATAGCGTGTTTTTAGTCTGCTAAAGCATTTTAATTTTATTTATCAGAAATCTTTGATTTTAGGTTTAACACTTTTATATTAATTTATTTGGCTGATGAGGCAGGGATTAAGGCGCCTCGCAAGGTACTTTAGAATTCGGGTTTCCGGGCATTGTACATGCTCTGATTTGTGCTCAGCACTGGATCTGGACAGTTTTGTGTTAGTTTATTATATAGAATTCGCCCCCACCCTTCCCGTGCTTTCCGTGGGAAAATCTCTTTACTGTTCCTTTGCTGCTTGTTGGTAAAGGGAAGTAAAGGCTGCTTTAGTGATTTAATATTTTAATAATTTGTAGAAATTTTAGTGTATTTGTGGTTTTAGAGTCTTTATCCTGGGGTTTAATTATTGAGTGCTAGTTTGTAGTTGTAGTGTGTGTGTGAGTTTGCGTGTGGATTTTCTTTCATTCTTTGTGTTTCTTGGCATTTTTAAAACGAGACAGACCAAGTGTAGTTTTTACACCTTTGAGTTGTTTCTGAGATTGAAATTTGCTTATGTATTAATAACTTCCTCAGCCGGAGAGGTTTGCCTCCCTCGGTATTAAGCCACTGTACTTAATTAGAATATCTCGATGTAACTAATCTCCACCATTGTTTACGGGTGCAGTTTGTAACTGTTTTTTTAAATAAATCCTGTTGGTTTTTCCTCCTCTCCGAGCCACTTAAGGCGTTAAGCCGATTAGGCAAGCTGGTCCGGAGTGGGTTAAAGGCAGCACACCAGGCGGAGGTCATTTGACCCCTACGTATGATTTAACGTGCGGCAGTTCCAATACACGATAGATCTTCAGTGACATCTGGTTTCTAACCTGGAACCCTCCATCTCCAATGCCGACATCTTACCACTAGGTCTTCGTGTACTTTTTAACCATGTTTGGATATTTATATGCGGGTGTTTCTGTAACTGTGTGTAAGAGCTTCTCTGAATATACTTGCATATCAGGAGCTTAGTGAAACCAGAACGCCGTTCCGACATTGCTTATTTTTTTTTCCTCACGAGATATAAAAAAGAAAATAGTGTAAGACACCTCCTTAAAACTACACGATTTTAGTCTACTCCATACACTCGAAAATGTTATTGTTATTTCAAACTAATAAAAGTAAACCGACAAGCTCTGAAGGGAAAGAAAACATTAACGTTATCAATACTTACATACATTTCATGTTTGGTTCTTAAAATCCAAGATATTTTCTAAATTACTTATTCAAGTCACGATTTCATAGAAATTTTCCTCTTAATTTTAGCATAACTTAAAAGTAAGATAGACTAAAAAAATATATTCTTTAATTTCGTCATTGTATTCATGAGCTGAACTACTGCACGCATTACGTTAAAGTTTGATATAAAATAAAATATAAATAGTTGGAAATTATGACTTTTATGATTGTTGACATTTCATGATTTCAATATCTAGATAAAGCAATGAAACATTTTAATCAAACAGTCAAACTTTTGCATTTTAAACCCCCCCAAAAAAATTATTGTGAAGTGATGACCTCTTTACCACCCGATATATTCTGTGCCTTCCCCCAATAATACCACCAAGTTTAGAGTATGTCCTGGCGCAGTTTAATTTTCGAATACACCACTGATGCGTATGTTATCTTAAACCTTTTATCTTCTCTTTCTTAGCACAATCAGTCAACAATATTACATATCTCCACAAACTGGATACATTTAACCTCTACCGAACTACTTTAATCAATATTTACATCATAAAATCAAATACTGAAATTGTTTACAGTGCTATGCTGTTCTGAAATTAATTAAAATTTTGAATAACATCATTAAAATAGGATTATAGACAATTTGGGGCCGCAAATAAAGAAAATGATCCTTCCAATAATATGAAACTACATTTAAAATTCAGAGAATCGATGTGTTTTGAATGCTCGAAATACCTTAATGTTAATAATTAATAAAGAATACCTTATTAGAAATGAAAGCAATATAATTTATTTGCAAGGGAATAGCGTTTTTTCCGTTTTCAAAGAAAGCTTTTTGTTTCATCTAATTGGATGATGTTCTCGTTTTACGAAAAACAACATGGTACAACTGTTGGAAGAAATTCCATATACTTCCATAATCATTCTATTTAGGGGAATATAAAGAATACAACTCATTGAACATACTGCATTTATTTCATTAATTATTTTAAATTAAAGTGTATATTTTTAGCTTTATTTTGACTTCCAGTGGGAAGCTCAGCTAACCGAATTTAATCTTTAATTTAAGGGGATGGATCCAATTAAGGAGAGTTTTTAATACAAAATATTATTTTTCTGACAACGGATTTTTTTATGAAGGATGTATGAGTTATGGTCTTTTTACAAATAAGATAATAATAACCTAGTCCTAGGACAACAGTCCTCCTTTAACAGTTACAATTTTCGAATTTCTTGAATAATGGAATACTCTTGTTTTCGAGCAACAAATATTTCTATCCTTTGTTAACAAAAACCAAATTATTCATCATCACCACTTAATTGTATGTGACTAAATTAACAAGTTTTGTTCATCATAATTGTTTTTGTCGACTTGATAATTATTTTTCAAGAAAAGTTAAATGATAATTTGGAAAGAGATACAACAAGAGTAAACTTTTTTTCATTGTGATTTTTGAGAATTTCAAATTAATTTCTAAGAGACACCAATTTGTAAATTAGAAATTAAACAAAAACACAGAACAGTAACCTGGAAACTACATATTTTTTCAAAACCCGTTTAACTTGAAATAAACGCTTGCTATTCGAGTCTGCTGACGCAAATAAATAAAACGATATATTTCAAAGAAACCTTTACGATAATAATGAAATTTCATGATTCCCAAAATCAAATGACAAAATATTCATTAATGACGGGAATCTCTGTAAAATATTTCATTAAATAATAAATCTGTCATGTTTGTTTAAAAGAAAAATGTGAGAATAATTTCTTCTAAAAATATTGAATATCATACTTTAACTGTTTATCTAAGCTTTTTCTCAAGTAGATGTATGACACCGCCATATTTAGCAATGTTCACTGTAGATCCATTATACCAATTGACATCGAAGTCTTCATAGATATCTCTGATTCCAAGAAGAAATCAGTTTTATGCATTTAGATGAGTCAAAAGCTGATGTAAAATGATACAAGAGCTTCGACCCCGGCTCAATCTCTACTAGTTATAAAATAGAACAGCTAGACCTAGGGTAATTTCCTTGACCACTTTGAAGTTGTTTGATTAACTATGAGATCACTGCGGAAATAAAATCACAGTGGACCATAATACTGATACAAAATTGTTTTAAAAAATTTACGAAATTTGTCAAAATATTGCACTTTTTCCTAAATTTTAGGGAATTTGAGCGATCGGAAGATAGACCCTAAATAGAGAATTATATATATATATATATATTATGTAGAATTAAAATGTTGAAACTTTTTCCCCATAGCATTAAAAAATACGGGGTAAAAACTTTAAAAAATACTAAGAACAGTGACTTTCTTCATTTTTTCGAATACTAAGACGCTTTGTATTATCGGAAGATATCAACGGATTTGAATAATAATTTTCTCGTATACAAACTATACAAAGAAAAAGTATTCAATTGTCGAAAAATTCTAACTCGAACATTTTGATGAATCTCCGCGTTTCTCACCTCCCTAATCGCTGAAAGCACAAATCTGGAATTATGTCTGTCTGTGAACACGATAACTGGAAAACGGTACGAGCTAGACGAATGAAATTTGGTACGTGATCTTCACACCGAATTTGTAGGTTTCTCTAAAAGGTTGGTCAAAATTCGTTCAAGAGAAATCTGTCTGTTTGTTTGTCTGTCCGTGTTCATGTGAACACGATAACTCAAAAACTTAAATAGCTAGATGTACAAATTTGATATGCAGTTTTATCATCAAAACTGTAGATCTGTTTCAAAATTTGGACTAAATTCGTCAACGCGTTGACTGTCAGTAAGTCTGTATAATCCCGTGCTAGTGAACACCATATTTCTTAAACGCAGTGACTTAGATAAATAAAAATTATGAGGTATCCTAATCCATGGGCTAAATGGCGAATTCACTGGTTTAATAGGAAGGGATGGAACAGAAGAAAAAAAGCTGTGTGTAAATCCTTGTCATATTGTCCTGCACATAAGTTGCAAAGAGAGGTATGTCTGCAGAAGAATTTCTAGGTTGCATATGTGGTTCTTCAGCCTGAAAGAATCAGAATAGCATATAAAAAATTGTTAAATTGGCGGAAAAGGAATGTCCTTTCTGAATGGAAAAAACCTGCATGAAGGAGTCCATATAAACAGAAAGGAGGAGGTTCAAAAAGATTTCAATATTTGTGGATTTGTTACGTCTTGCAGAGATAAATCTTGGCGTAAGAGACTAAAGTGGAAGAGGAAACTAATTGAGATGTCGTTAATTATGGGTTGGTTAATTCTTGATTGTTTCTATAGCGGAGAAGTAAAAAAAAAATGTTCCATTTTTTT
This sequence comes from Araneus ventricosus, assembly GCA_013235015.1. Classification (NCBI taxonomy): domain Eukaryota; kingdom Metazoa; phylum Arthropoda; class Arachnida; order Araneae; family Araneidae; genus Araneus; species Araneus ventricosus. Next base: position 45,573 of record BGPR01005377.1, read on the forward strand.
TTGTGTGTAGCGGCAAATGAATGTCCTTGATTGTGGATTCTCAATTATTAATACAGAATAAGCAACATTTTTTTTATAGTAATGCCCCAAATTTCCATATTAATTTTCTTAATAAAATATCTTAAATTTCAAAACTTACTTAACACACAAACGTTACTTAACATAACAAAATAAATTTTAACTCGAAACTACCTTGGATTTTACAAATAAAACTTAAAATCAATAAATAAGCAAAAAGTAAGTAATCAAACTCTATTTTGAAATCGAGAGCGCAATGATGATCCATGATTCTTAAAGACATTACTTTTTGATTAAAAAATTCTGACGAATAATCTTTAAAGAATAGCACTTAAACGCTGAAATTATGCGAATCTTGAAGAAATACTTTTTTCTTAATCAATAATATCGCATTTTTTTTCCATTTGAAGAAGGTGACAATTTTTGTTTCTGTAGCCGTGATTTTATATAGGAATGGGCGTTATCCGATAAAATATGTAAAACTAGTTCAGTAGACATTTTTCACTTGAACACAGCACATGTTGACAGATCACAAAGATAAAGATAAACTCTTGGAGCAATATTTCTTAATTTTGAATTAGCTGAAAATGGACTCCACAGCAGCCAGGGGTAATCTTTGTCCTCTAAAGGAACCGATGTTCCTATAAGTGGTGTGTGTGCAGGCACATCCAATGAAGAGGCAGCTTTGAAAAAAAAGAACAGTTTATTTGAATGTAGACATCATTCATTTTAATGCAGAGTACTCAGTTGTAGATAAAACTTAAGATACAACCCTGCAGTCCAAAGCCATGCCAGGAGTGAAAAGTAAATGCGCAAAATCGGCGCGTCTTACTAAATAAGTTAAATGATTGAAAAGAGAGCATTGCAAAATCGTGTCAAGCTTAAGTAGTACATTCGGAAAAGGCTAACTCCCGAATTCTAGAGCAGGTTAAATCAGGACTTCTTCCAGTTAGAGTAGCAGTTACCCTTATAGTAGTATTTTCAATATTTCTAAGTTAAAAGAAAGGCATTTTTAATTAAAAATTGGATGTCGTTCAAAAGGATTTAATTTAAAGAAGATTAAAATTTCGAAATCATTGCATATAAAAATAAATGTATTTACTGGGTGTCCCAACAAAGTGGAACAAGCGTTTATTTCCTTTAATATTGATCCTAGTCACATCCTTCATCAAATAAGGTGAGAATTTGCATGAAAATACTTTGACTTCTAAGGGGATTGATAATAAAATGTTACAAAAATTAAATTTTTATACGTCCTCCGTAGAGCGAAAATGTCAATTAGTAAAATGTTTTGTTACATTCGTCCATTCACATACAAAGTTGTAAGCTTCTAACTGCAAATCTTACAGAGATATAATTAGACAAAGTTATTGACTTAGAACAATTTTCCATTCCTCTCGGGGCTGTTTGATTCAGTCTATCGACGAACTTTAAAGGAAAATATGCATAGTTCAACAAAATATTTAAATGTCGAAATCAGGAAATAATAAAGTATTTGTTAACTCTAGTTAAATCTAAAAAATATAGACAAATAATAAATTAATTGAAGCATTTACAAAAATAGTTAATCTTCTGAACCTGAAAATATTCACGATGATGCATCAGTAGCGATGGCTCATTCGAAGAAAAACAAGCAATGCTATAAAGATAATAGTAGAATACTATTGTAATACAATTTTTCAAAAACAGCTTTACCTTCAAATAGTCCAAACTTGTAGTTATAATTATCTGTTCGTATTCTTTTTTTCGGTGAGTGACTTTTAACAACAGCAATTTAATATTTAGTAACCCGCTAAGTTCCCTTTGAGGCAACATGAAAGTGAATCCAAAACCTAAAAAAAGCTAATGAAAGAGAAATAAAAAAACCAACAGCGCGAAGGCGAACAATAGGCGAGATTGAACGGGTAAAAGAGCGTTAGTTAGTCCAGCGCAAAAACAGGAGTATCCGAAAATTCAGTTCTTACTAAGTTCTAAGACAGAAAGGATAGTCATTCGCTCATTATGTCACTTAGTTGTACGCAATGAGCGAATTTTGGTGCTTTCTAAAACTATTTGGCGTGCAGCCCCATCATAGCCGTCCTGGCTCCGAGTTCGGGGGTATGCTGTGGTGTTAAGTTAAGCCCCATCATATATCTGTCTTACTTTTTCTTTCATTTTCTGTCTTCTTTTCTCAAATTTATCTTTTTTCGTTGAAAAACGAATACTCAGAGACGAGAAGTAAGCAAATAAGAAGAAAAACGAAAATACGAATTTTTGAAATAATTTTAGTGAGATCTGAATCTCTAAAGGAAGAATCGCCCATGCCTTTAGGTAAAACTCAATAATACGCAGAACGCTGACAAAAAATAATTTAATATTCTTGTTCGATATTGGACTATTTTCCTGTTTTATGTTAAATTTTAACATAAAACAGCATGTGCCATTGGCATATATTTTTCAGTCCATGATGATTAGATGATGCAGTACTACACAAATATTTGCATTTCGCTGCTTTTCTATGTTGAATAAATTCACATTTCTGAAATAAACACCTTTATATAAATTTGTGAGCAAACCCATGAAATTTAAAAATTAATATATCTCAGCAAGTTTTGCAGACAGAATCGTGAAATTTAGTCTGTACGTAGATGAGTGTAAGAGGAACATTTCAGTCGTTGACACTTTTGCTCTATGGGAAATGCATAAAAATTTAATTTTCTTAATTTTGTATTTTCAGCTTCCGCCGAAGTCAAAGTGTTTTCACACAAATTCCTACCTTATCTGATGAAACTTTGTAGTTGGAAGTATATGTCTAGGTGCAATAAGCAGTCTGTCTGACAAGCAACTGGGTGCGTATTATGACCAGGCACGATGTTTGGAGTCAATTGTTCTCAAAGAATTGAATCATGATGCTCATGCAGTCAATTGTATTTTGAAATTCATCGATGCAAAACTAGTATTTTCCGCTTTCGCATGCTTGAATTTTGTTTTCTTTTGAAAATTATTTTGATGCTACCATTTTAGAATTTCACGTAAATTTTGAACTGCTAAGGAAGCCTTGGATTTTTTGTGGGTTTTAGATGAGAGTGATTTAGACCACAGAGACAATGAATTATAGATTTTGTTCCTGGAAAATCTCCTATTTAACTATTTGAGTTGATTTGTTTAAAGTTGATTGAGCTGACGGTGTAATAATCAATTAAATATTCCAGGCAAAAAAATAATCATGTTTTTGAAATAAGCATGGATGAAATGAAGAAATTTTTAGGAATTCTCTTCTACAGTGGTTATAATATTTTACCTCCAGAGAAGATACACTGGAAAATGCGCCCGGTATTGGAACTATAATTTTAACTAAAGCGGTGCTAAAGAACAGATGTTACGAAATAAAAAATATCTTCATTTTAACCATAACTTATAGTACTAAATATTTCAAAGTGAGGCCCCCTTTACGATCTGCTAAACAAAGCTCTTTAACAATGCGGAGTATTTTCTGAATTTTTAATGTTTTTGAAACAGACTTTGTTGCTTAATAGAAGTTCAATCAGCTATTTAGTCATGATAGTCTGAGTCTGCTTGATTTTCGAGTACATATGACAGTTTCCTATTTGGGACTTTCTATTCCAAGGAAACCATGTTTTTAAAAACTGGGTGTTCAACGTGTTAATGAAGATTTTATAAAGTTTAAAAATGAACATATTGTAAAAAACCGAGAAACCCGGAATGAAGATACCAGCTAAAACCCTGTGCAGCAAAATCAACAACTATTTGTAAAAAATGTAACGTTTGGATTATACTTAAGATGCTTCATCCCTTTCCACCTATGTAAGGACTAATAGCAGTGGATTTTACCAATGTCCTATTTTTAGAACAGCCTGTACCGACGAAACTAATAAAAGTTTGGTAAGTTTTTTTTTATTTTACGGGTATACATAGGCTTAGAGAAACACATTTTGAAGATTTTTTTAAAAATACTAATTTTTTCAAAGCTTGGTACAATATGGGTAAACCTTTAATTATTTTCATACTGACAGTGGCGTATAATCTGCGGTATCTATATTTATTTTACTCCCCGGTCGCTACGCCGTTAATTAGGATCATTTAAAAATTTATGAAATTTAAACGAAACATCACGTAGTAACTAAGCTAACATCACTGTATATTTGAGATCCTATTAAAAGCTGTGAAATGAAAACGGAAATAATGTGGATGCTACGAAATAACAGCAAAAGTGAGAAATCTACATTAAAGTCAATGACCAAAGAAAGGAATATTTTCTTATCATAACTTTAACAGCAGTAAAAACACGTGAATAAAGCATTTGATGAAACAGTAAATTTGATTTTATAACAATAGAAAACATAGTTACAAATTGAGTTTAAAATAAATTTTGAAACCTAAATTACAGTTAGAGAAAAAATTGTATAAAACTTAAATTGGCATAGTTAAAAAGATAATGTTTTGTTGTTTAAGTTGATGTAAAAAAATTTGTAAGATAAGTATTTCAGAAGTTATTGGTGAAAAACACCTAAAAACTGCTTAATTTTCGTTATTTAATTAAATAAATAAAAATAAATTTCGAATTTTAAAATAATTTTTACGGCGTTAGCTCCCTCTTGTCTTAATCTACCACTGCGCCAAATTTGGTCGCCTTAAATCCAACGGTGTAAGAGAGCATTAAGAACAAAAGAAAAAAAAACGAACACACACACACATGCTTTCCTCTTTTATATCTATAGATTTATGTTACGGTCAATGTGGATAATCGATTATTATGGAAAATCACCGGCGATTATCCATAATAATCAAATAAGTCGGATAAAGGTATAATTATATAATAATAATAATTTATGAGAATTTATCTCATTAACCTTGCTATTATGAATAATTGCAAATGAAAGTTGGTTAGTGTTATTAATTACATAGACATATGACCGCATTGATTAAAATTCATTAATTAAAGTGATTAATTAAGCGCTTCCGGTAAAACGACGAGTATAGATCGCCACTGGCATTTATTCTGCACGGAACCGAACCATGATTAAATTTTACCAGAAGGGGTTAAACAAAATTATTCTAAATTTCCATGAGCAATCAATGATACTAGGTTCCGGCAGCGAAGCCGTGGGATTTTTTTAATGTTAAAAATAATTTGCCTGGTGCTCACTTTAATGCTGCAGGCACCACGAAAACAATTTTTCTTGCTAATTTGCATAATTACACAGTGTAGATTCCTTGCATTCAATGAGCTAACGAAGCTACTAGGTTCCGGCTTCCCTGCTAGCGAACTCATAGGATGTTTTTTTAAGTTATAAAAATTTTCCCGGTGCCCACTTCAGATGCCGCAGGCATTGCGAGCACAATGTTTCCTGATTCATCTGAATAATTAAAAAAACGCATAATCCTTACATTCAATGAGCTAGCGAAGCTCATAAGTTCCGGATCCAGATGCTAGGGAAGACGTATGATGTTTTTTAATAATAAAAAATTCTACCCGGTGCCTACTTTATATGCCACAGGCATCGAGAGAGCGGTTGAAATTGTACGTTTGAAACAGGAAATAGTGCAAAGATAGCATACAATTACTTTGATTTCGAAAAGATTTAACTTCAAACGATTAACATTTAACTGTGACACACGCACTTGAAATTTTCAAATAGAAGAAACGAAAATAGATTTCAACCGAAAATAATTACATTGACCAAAATTCATTTATAATTATTCATAATAACCGATTACAGTGACAAATTCTCATGAATTATCCAATTTAACAGGCTTATTTGTTTATTATGTATAATCGCTGGTTTTTATGCAGAATTACAGTGCTTGTTATCCACAATAGCTGATTACGCAGATTGACAGTAAAACGCATACAGGGCGGCCCAAAAAAGTGGAAGAATTTTTTTCCCCTCAAATATTGATCCTAGAAATATACTTTAATTTAAGGTAAGATTTGTCTGAAAATACTTTGATTTCTACAGGAATTGATAATAGAAAGTTACAAAAATTAAATTTTTATATGTTCCCTCTAGTGCAAAATTGTCATTAGTAAAATCATTCTCCTACATTCATCTATTCACATATTAAGTTTGATCCAGTTTTGTCCAGTCCACATTTGTTTGACCCAGTCTTTCGTTGTAAATTTTAGGAATAATACACGTAATTTTATAAGTTATTTGAAGGTCATAATAATGACACAACAATGTATTTGAAAAAATTTTGTCAACTCTTAAAAATAGTCGAATAATGCATTAATTGAAGTATTAAGAGCCAGTTTTTTAAAAAAACCAGGCAAATGGGACAGTCTTAGATAGTTGATACTTTTGATTTTGTTGAAATTTACAGGATATGTTCTTCATGTAAAACTATAAAACGTGCGTTTTTTTTATTTTTGCAAAAAAAATCCTATAGTTTCGGGGAGCCAAAATTGAAAGTCGTCCATCATTTTAAGAAAAACATACCATTTTACATAAGGTTGTACTTTTTGTGCCAAAAGTGAATCATGGCATTGGCAATTATTTTGTGTTCTTCTAGTTCCACACTGACTATTAGAACATAAAGACATGGTTGACTCTTGGTTCAAAGGTCATTCAAAATTCTGCGAAGAAGGCTTTATTCTGAAACTTTGACTGTCAAAATCTTCTTGTGCCAACAGTGAACCACAAAGGTGACAGTGAACCACAAAGGTCTATATTTCAGAGAAAACATACTAATGAGAAATACCGAAAAGGGCAAGATATATGTGGTTGCTTATTGGCGTACAGAAATATTTGACCTTGAAATTGCGGAAAACACAAAATTGTTCATTCCCTGCTTGCGCCAAGAGTGATCAAGTATGAAATTAGCTGGAAAAGAAGCCTTAAGTATAGCAGAAACATAATCAAGTCACAGATCTATGGTAACTTATTCAAGTTTTATATAATACGGCTCTATATTTTGTGCTGAACATGTTTTGTGGCACTTTTTAAAAAATGTCGATGGCTTTTATTTCAATATTGTATGTAAAAATATTACATTAAAATTTCTTTAACTAGCTGAATTGCTTTCTGAACATAATATACAATTAGAACAAATTGAAATTTGAGTACTGCAAATACTCATTGTATGACAATAACTCCTTTTAAACTCCTGTAAATACTATATTATATAATGCTATCTGTGTTACAGATTGAATGGGCTTGTCTAAAGTAAATTATTTAACAGCTAAATTATTTATGTTGCAACAATGCATTATCAATTCTGTTCGCTTGTATATTTTTCATAACTTTACCAAGACCAGCAGCATCTTAGACAAAATACGCTTTAGTTATACTAAAAAACTTAAAGCATCCACTGGTAGATCTCCCATTTCAGCAAATGGGCCTAAATACCTCGCAAATAATACCACATTTCTGAATGTGTTTAGAAGAGGCTGGCACTTCCAAATAGAAAAATAACACTTTTCTCTTACAAACAAAAACTATATATTTCTAGCATCTTTATGAAAGGAGAAAAATCTGGTGTAAAATCCTCAGCAGAAAATACAGTGAAGGAAATGAGACAACAGATAGATCCTACTGGAAGAAAATTATTTCAACCATTTGAGTACAGGACTTCTTCACTAATCAGAAACCTCTTCAGCAGGATGTCAGCTCTGCATAAAGGTGGTACATTAAAACCATCAAGACCAGGTCTGGAACATGTTGATGTCATTAATGAAGATTTAAATGACATCACTGAAGAAGTAAGGAAACTTTTAAGTTCATATCCATATTATTATTATTACTATTACGAGGCGTGTCCGGAAAGTAAGTACCGTTTCGTTCTGCCGCCACCGCAGCTCTAGTGTCGCAGTTCCGCGCATGTACACACGTGTCTCTGGTTCACTGTCTGTCCACTGACGCCATTGCAGTCGGATTGTGTTGTGTTTACATGTGTTAGTGAGCGTTCAAAATGTTTAAGACGATTGCCGATCCCGCCGACTGTGAAGTGCGTTCTGTATTACGGTTTTTGAACGCAAAGAAAGTTAAGCCTGCTGAAATTCATCGTCAATTTGTAGAGATTTATGGTGAAAATGTAATGACTGATGGAATGGTTAGAAAGTGGGTTCGACAATTTAATGATGGACGCATCAATGTTCATGACGAAGCACGGAGTGGGCGACCTTCTGTTGTCAATGATGGTTTGGTTGCAAAAGTGAATGAGAAAATTCGTGAAAACAGACGGTTCACAATAAAAATCCTTTTTGATGAGTTTTCACAAATTTCAAAAACTGTTTTGCATGAGATTGTCACAAATCGCTTAAATTATCGCAAATTGTGTTCCCGTTGGGTTCCGAAAATGCTTACGGATGTCCACAAAACGAAGTGACTTGGCAGTGCTTTGAAATTTCGTACCCGATGCAGTGAAGAGGGCAATGAATTCCTAAACAAAATTGTGACCGGTGATGAAACTTGGGTTTGTTCTTGAACTTGAAGCGTGATTTTAGAGGTAGGCGCTTTCATAGCGATGACGACGCAAAAAACAGTGTTCAGCAGTGGCTGTCTTCACTGGCGGCATCTTTCTTTGAATAGGGTATAGACAAGTTGGTTTCTAGCTATGACAAATGCCTGAATAATGGTAGTAACTATGTGGAAAAATAGTTTACGAAATGCTCTCTCATGTAAAAACAAATTTTGTTTTGAAAAAACATTTTTTATGCGAGTTTTTCCAAAACGGTACTTACTTTCCAGACACGCCTCGTATATTACTTTACCATTATAAATTCTGTATGTCAGTATACATTAATTTATAATTTTATCTCAGATATGAGTTATATATACATTACTTTCCCTTCTTTTCAGGAACTAGAACAACAAGAAGTGCAGAACTTACTTACAACCCTTGAGCCGATCCATGATGTGCAGCTCCAGTTAGCTCAATATACACAAGAAAAGGATGACAAAGGGAAGAAGAGAGGTTTAACTATTTGTGCAACCACATCAAAAAGGATAAAAGTATATAAGTTAAAAATAACGGTAGTATCTCTACAGACAGTTCTTTAGAGAGAGATGAATCGCACAAAACAAGTCAACAATTAAGACGAAGTGATTAAATTCAAGACATCAAAATGAAGCTTCAAAACATACAAAGAGCAGTGCAAGCGCATTTGTGATTTGCTGTTCTATGAACAGGACTTGTTTTACATTGGTAAAGTAAAAAAGATTGAAGGTGAAGAAATACTTATGAAGTTCATAGAAAAAAGCGCGGGTGATTTCCGCTAGCCAAAGAGAGATCAAGAAGAAAAGGTGAACATTAAATTCATTTTCTATGGGCTTGTACAACTATATGGAAAGGACCCATTTACTATGGACATTGATCAAATAATTATTGCTTATAAATGCTACAAGAAGAATCGCTTGGCAATATGGAAATAAAGACTTCTTGGCATTCGATGAGTATTCGCAGTTCTCAGTCTTCAATTTGTTCTAATTGTATATTATGTTCAGAGAGCAATTCAGTTAGTTAAAGAAATTTTAATGTAATTTTTTTACATACAATATTAATAAATATTCAAATAAAAGCAATCGATATTTTTTAACAAGTGCCCCAGAACACATGTTCAGCACAATCTATAGAGCCGCATTATATAAAATTTGAATAAGTTACCATACGTCTGTGAGTTGACTTTGTTTCTGCTATACTTAAGGCTTCTTTTCCAGCTAATTTCATACCTGGTCACTCTTGGCGCAAGCAGTGAATGACCTTCAAATTCATACAATTTCGTGTTTTCCGCAATCTCAAGGTCAAATATTTCTGTACGCCAAAAGTCAACCACACATATCTTGCCCCTTTTCGGTATTTCTCATTAGTATGTATTCACTGAAATTAACCTTTGTTGTTCATTGTCACCTTTGTGGTTCACTGTTGGCACAAGAAGATTTTGACAGTCAAAGTTTCAGAAGAAAGACTTTTTTCGTAGAATTTTGACTGAACTTTGGAGTTTGTGCCAAGAATCAACCATAAGTCTTTATGTCATAACAGTCAGTGTGCAAGTAGTAGAACGCAAAATAATTGCCAATACCATGGTTCACTCTTGGTACAAAAAGCTTTTCCTTTTGTAAATTGGTATGTTTTTCTTAAAATAATGGACGACCTTCAATTTTGGCCCTCAAAAACAATAGGAATTTTTTTTTGCAAAAATAAAAAACACGTGTCTAATAATTTTACATGAAGAACATGTCCTGAAAATTTCAACAAAATAAAAAATGTCAACAATTCAAGCCTGCCTGATTGCTAAAAACTCTCTTAAGCCACGAAATATAGCGTTTAACTTTAGGATATAAAAATATTTCCAATTTCTTTTTCTCTCATCTCACTGAATAAACTTATTATTTTATCTCAAATAGATTGGTTATAATTATTGCATAGATTATTCGCACATTTTTCGAAGATTTTTATGGTATTAACAGAACTTTATTACATCATTTTTGTGTTTTAAATGTTCAGTTGGGCAACCATTATTCTTAACAATATTTCTAAATCTTAATTTCCATAACAATAATGTCTTTTATAGGTATCAGAAGAAGTAGTTTCCCCGTTCCTCTTCAAAAACTTCCCAAAGTCTACAAAGGGTTTTAGGTCGACGTATGGATAAAGCACTTTTTAAAAGTCAAAAAGCGCTATGTTTTGCTCTTAGAAATCTTAATATATCTTATATCTTAATATATGGATGATATATTAAGATTTTTAGCAGAAATATCAGTACCCATTTCTTGTTCTATTGCTTTCAGGAAATTAACAGTGAATTGTGACGTGTTGCTGCTTGCTTTGTTTTGATGGAGCTCTACTGATTGATGTCATTGTGGGTAAGGGGATGGCACTTCATATTTGAAGATTGCGGATAAAATACGCTCCTGACAGTATGTAGAGTTTATCTTATCATTTTTCTAAACTCTATTTACTTTTAATTTGCCATTAAACGGAAAAAATCAGCAACAATCATTAACCTCCTAAAAAAACTTTCTTTGGATCTTTGATGATAATAAATTGTATTTTTTTTCTTGCAGTCATTTAAATAGACCGAAAATTCATCTATTGTTACAAATTTTTTCCTTTTTTATCAGGATAAATTTTTTCATAAAGAATTCTGCTGCGTGTTCTATATTCAGCGCCTAGACGTTGAGAAAGACGATGTAAATGGTATATTTTTGGCCTTTTTGAGATTTAAATCAGTGTTAATAATTATGTTTACAGTTGATACTGAGCATTCTAATGATTTTGCAACAAACCATTGACTTGGAGGATTTTCTTTTAATATTAAAATTTTCACCCTTGCAATCTTCTAAGAATTGTGTTTTTACCTTGTACGAATTTGAAACAAGTTTTCCATTTGAAGCCAGACTTCGACGATTTTTTTCTTTCTTATTGACAATATACCTATCGTGGTTTTATAAATCGAAAACCCACGATTTACTGCTATGAAAATAAATTCTTGAACGAAGATGATTTTTTCCTATAGCGAAACAATAGTTGTCTAAGAAATGTGCGAACAGCCTCTTTAAATGAAATTTTATTATTTTTTTAAATGCTTTATTCATTCCATCTTTCATCCGTCGTTCATTTGTCAGTTTATAGTACATTCTTTCATTCGAATATAATAATGAGAGGGGTAAAAGTTTAAACGATGAATTATATACTGGCATATGCCTCTTCTCTATCTGTTGTTTTCAGGCCATTCCAATTGGGCCCTGACTTTAACATATTCTCTGCCACGACTCACGCCTCAGATTCGAACAATCTATCTACATAGATGATCTCTTCTCTGTTGAAGTAAAAATATAGCAGGTAAGGGTGTCATCTAATTAGCTGACGCCATTCTGACAAGCCAGCGCGTCGGTGGCAGTGAACGTGTTAAGAGGTCCCGCTCCCGAGTACTATCTGCTCTCGGCTCAGTTCAGTGGTGTAACTAGGCCGTAGTAAGCACGGCACATGCCCTAGGCACCATTGCCAGAGAGTACAGCACCGAGTTAAAAATTTAAGAGTTATTTTTTTCTTATTTTCTCGTATACGAAGTATATAAAGGAAAAGTCGTCAACAAATTTGATTTCGGTGAATCTCCACGTTTCTGTCCTTCCTGAGTCCAAAAAAACATTTTCAGTTGCGTCAGCCTAACGCGATAACTCAAACTCAACGAGCTAGACTGATGAAATTTGGTTTCTGGTCATAATACCAAAATTGCAGATATAGATAAAATCCGTCTGCGGGATGTCTGTCTATCCGAGCGTTCGCATGTGGGTACGATAACTGGAAAACGAAACAAGGTAAAAGGAATAAATCTAGCATACGGTTTTATCATCAGAGTTGAAGTTCTGTTCCATATTTTAAATCAAAAACATCAAACGGTTGACTGTCTGTCTTTTCGTGGTTACGTGAAAACTATAAATAAAAAACAGAAGGACTTCGATAAATAAAATTTGGTAAATTTTCTTGTCACCATCATTGTAGATCCGTATCAAATTTCGATCCGTATCAAATTGTTTGTAATTGCTCCCAGCTCCTTGAGACCGATGTGCTTAGCGGGACTTGGTTGCTAAGCAACGCCTCCTCTGTTCTCCCTCATCTATACTCTAAAAAGAGCGAGTCGAACAGTGGAGGTGTGGTGGGGAGGGACACCAGTGGAGACTAACGGCTTCTGTGCCTCGTGTGTTTACCTTTTCTATTTCTCCCTCTTTTCACCCTGCTTGGCCATTCTGTTCGGTTTCAATTTCAAATTGATGCTTCTTTCGGTTGCTGGAATTAAAAGGATTCGCGATTTTTGCTTTTTTCTTTGGTCACATAGTGGGATTTCTGCAATTTCTGGGTTATTATGGTTTTGAATATTTCTAAAGAATTTGATTCCTCTAGTTTTTGAAAGTGGCTTTCTCTTGGCGTTAAATTTAAATCTTTCACAATGAATTTATTTATTTCCTCCTTGGCATTCAGCTTGTTGGAGTCCACCAGAGAACGAGTTTAATTTCGGTTGAATGTCTTAAGCATAATTCGAAATTAATAGTTCCCTTATCAAAGTATTCTTGAACTTCATCATCTTTAGACATTTAAAGCCTGTTATTATAATAGCTTTGCACTTATTCTATTGTTCATTGTTGGCATTGATGATAAGGAAAATTTTATTTAATTGGAATTAATATGCTATACTTTTTGAAAGAATAGATAAATTCTCTTAATTATTCTGAGAAAGGTTAACTTGGGATTCTTGTTCAGCGGCAGTAACTGCTACCAAATTTAACGGATGATTGTCAACATTAAAAAAATAATGGTCGGCTATTTTTTAAAAAAGTCCTTCTTGAACGCCAGATACACAACCAGACATTATAGATGCGTTTTCATAACATTTAATTTGAAGAATCATACATTTAATTTGAAGGATCATACATTTAATTTGAAGGATCTTTGAAGGGTCATGCATTTAATTTGAAGGATCATGCATTTAATTTGAAGGATCATACAATTAATTAGAGAAATTTGGTCAAATTTAAGTTTTTCTAGGAAAACGCTTTCAATTGAAACTGCATCTTTAGCAGGTAATTCAATAAATTCCAAAAGTGATTCCTTATTGGAAGCACTTTTGTTGATGTAATCCATATCTACATATCATTTGTTCTTGCGGTGAGATGTCAGGAGTTGTACTGAATTAAAAGTACGTAATATTTACATCTTTTGATATAACTTGTTAGTTATTTTCATACTCTAAAGGCAAGAAGTAAATAAATTTATTTTGAATTGTGGTGACAAATAAGAGGTAGATCTTAGGGTTTCTGTAACATGTTTAAAATGCTTTGTCAGTTGTAGATCGTATCGTACAGAGCTACAAGGCAGAGAAAAGATAACAAGTTTTCGACATTTGATCCGTCATGAAGTGCAAACTTTTCAACACGATCACGTGAAGGAAGATTTTCTGTAGTTACAAATTTTATAGAAGCATGTATTTTTTGCAACATATATCCACACAGTTGTTTTTCAGACTGAATATTTCCTTCGAAAGAGACGGCATCGATTGCTATTTAATCGATTATCAATCTTCTATCGCTTTCCTTCTAATTTGTAAATGATTGATTATGATTAGAAATTACTTCCAGTGTGATTAACTTTCCTTTTTTGAATCCATTTATTAAATTTGCAGGACGTTGTGAAAGATGATAGCGTCATAAAATTCTGTGAAGGAAACATTAAACAGCACAATATTGCTTTCGCTGCTTATTTAATGGCGAATATAATAATTAAGATCGATTTACTTCAGTCACTTGTCCATCAGCGAACCGTCTAGAAAACCAAGACTTAGGATTCGTTTGTAGTTCTGACTTATCATTTAGAGCATAATTATTTTTGAAATAAATGCGGTCCACGAGTGATCATTTCTTTATGAAAGTGATCTGATATAATAGATAGATACGATGTACTACTAAATTCTAAATAAGCTTAACAGTTCAACTTCAAAACTTCTGGAATTGAATTTAGTTTCAGCTCTGTTTGTAATTGACTCACCTTTTTCTTGGATTTGACATTTATTTTTTACGTAACTATTTGTCTTATCGTCTAAAATTCAGAGCCATTATCATCCAATTCAATTCCTTTGTTGTTATTGTTTTCTGCTGCCTTTTTCTGGGCTTTGTTATAAATGAATCCAATATTTTTCTAGATTTATGGGCTTCGTTCTCCATTTCTAATTTTCTCTTCCGAAGTTTTGAGCGCCTATTAGTTTCTTTCCCCACATTGTTAGAAAACTTGATCTTAAATCGAGGTCCGAACTTTTCGAATCCAGAAACATTTAGGAAGGTTCTCACTGATTCTAACCACTAAGCATTTGCAGCAGCATTGATTAACTCTCTGGTTTATGTAAATGAGGTATCGCTATAAATACAAGCAATACATCTCGGCAATGCTACTTCTCTTCTCTTTTCCAGGTTAACTGGATGGCTGACTGACTACCTTTCTTAGAATTCCCATACCTTCGCTATACGCGTATTATTAGGCATTTACTTTAGGCAGAAGTCTAACTTTAGTAGGATTGGAATTAAGAGTAAGTTGAATGTTGCAAATGATTAACTATGATTATTCAACTGTGAAATGATTTTGATTTAACTTTTAGTCAAGTAGACTATGATATTTTTAATAAAAGTGTTTGTTTTATATCAGCCTAGTCCTTGAATAGGGCTTAAAGTTTTTTTAGACTAAAGATGAGATACGAATATCATAGTTATGGACCTGTATCATGTTTGCCGAGTTTATCCCAGTGTAGCCAGCAGTTAGCCAAGCTTTAAGATAACTTGTCATTAAATCAGGCATAGTATAAACTACTTTATTAAAAAATGAATGAATTTATGCAGATAGACAAGCTCAATAATAATAATTATTCTTCATGGCTGGACGGCATTAAGGTCCTCTTAATGGAAAAGAATCTTTGGCGAATTACAGATGAATCTGAAATTTCCCCTAGATGAAAAGCTCTTTCCGAAGGAGTAGAAAGAATTTCAAGTCCCGAAGAACAAAGCCTATGCAACCATCTATTTAAGTATTGAAAAGGAATACAGAATCCTAATTTCCGAAGTAGATGATAGTACCCAAGCAGATTCAAGTGCAAGAGTAATATCTCTAACCGTTGAGTTCTTCTCGTGTAAGATATCAGGAGATGAAGAGTTTGGTCTGTATGCAGCAAGGCTAAAGAAAATCATAAACGACTTAAAAAACCTATAGCGGATTGGTATCAATCGTTCCAGTTGATAAAGTATCTCCCTGCAGACTATCAAGGTATGGTTCAAATAATTTATAGATGGTCTGATGAAAAATTTAAGTTTATACATGTGTTAAATGAATTAATTGCCGAAGAGGCGATGCTTAAACAAAGTAAAGGTGACTTAGAAGTAGCTTTACACAGTGCTGAAAAGAAATTAGAAAGTAAAGTTAAACAGTTTTCTAATTCTGAGCAAACCTCACTTTTAAAGGCTCACTGTAAATATAAAATAAGAAGCCGAATAGAGCTAGATATTTAAATGTAGAATCCAGTTTTATAACTGAAGCATGTTTTAATGAAGCCAACAGAAATTGTAACTCTTGGGTGTTTGACACCGCAGCTAGCAGTCCTTTTTGAGGAAATAATAATTTATTTCATGAATTACAACCTTTGAATAATAACATTAATATGTCTGTTGCTATTGATAGAGTTAACTGTAAAATTTTAGGAATAGGAACTGTTAAATTATTCTTTAAAAAGTGTGAAGAAATAGTTAATTTAATGAATGTAATGTACTCACCAAAACTAAGCCTTTATTTGATTGCAGGCCCTCTATTTGATAAAGGTGGAGCTTCTTTTATAGGATGAAAAGGTAAAATTGATGTATTTTCTAATGATGGTACAAAATTATTTTCTGCTAGAAAAGAAAACGGATTATATTATGTATACCCTTCTTATCCTCAAAAACAAAGGAATAATCTAATTGCCCTATATGCATCAAATAAGAACAATTTAGAGGACAGGCATCGTAAATTTTGTCACATTAATTCTCGTTATATTATTAGTACAAGCAAAAATGAAAGTGTTAAAGGTTTACCAACTTTTAAGAATGAAGAACTAAATTGCGAAGTTTGTAAACTTGCAAAAACGAAACGTAAGTCATTTAAACCGATAGGTAAAATCAAATCAACCAAACTTCTACAGTTATTGCACATGGATATTTGTGGACCTTTACCATCACAATCTCAAAGAGGTCATAGGTACATTTTATCAATTACAGACTACTATTCACGAAAGGTAATTGTTTATCCTATGAAAAATAAGAGTGAAGTTTTTGATTGTTTCACTAAATTCCAAAAGCGAGCTGAAAGATATCTTAATAGTAAAATTGTCAATATAAGAACTGATCGAGGTATGGAGTTTTGTCACAATGAATTCCAAATATTTCTTGATAATCAAGGTATTAGAGCTGAAAGAACAAATTAATATACTCCTGAACAGAACGGAGTAAGTGAACATTTCAATTACACAGCTCTAGATGCAGTTAAATGTTTATTGAAAGACAGTACTCTTGGAAACAGTTTTTGGGCTGAAGTCTTATTACGTTTCACTTATACGTGGAATAGAATTTGTCATCAAAATCATAACAAAACCCCTTTCGAATTATATTGCGGTAGAAGACCAAGTATTAGGCATCTAAAACCATTCGGTGCAACAGCTTATATTCGAACTCCCCGAAAGCTACGCACCAAACTACAGATGAGAGCTAAAAAGGGTGTTATGGTATGGTATGGTTATGCGATGCAAACAAAAGGTTATAGAATTTTGTTACCAGTTGAAAGAAAAATCATAGAAACCATAAATTTCACTTTTGATAATGGTTTTAACAGTCGAAATGTACTGGGCCCTAATGATTGTAAATTTTATATTTCAACAGAATTCAATTCTGATTTAGAATCTGAAATCCCGATTACCGGAGAAATCCTCGAAGACGTAAAAGTAAAATCTGAATTTTCAGGCGATTCCAATACTGAAGCATTTGAACCCGATTCCAAATCGAACCTTTTAAAAAGGGTTACGTGGAGTAGGCAAGCTGTTCCTCGTAAAGATGGATCAGGAACTGATGTATGTTATAGAATTGAAGATACGAACACTCGTTTCAGATCACATAATGATGTTAAGTCATATTGTGAATTAAATGGAATAGATTATAATGAGGGAATATTTAATTTTAGTGAAAAGGATCCTTATTCAGGAGTTGTTAAATATAACGAAGAAAATTCCAATATATAAATATTTGACAAGAAATCATAATCCCTTTTCATTATAACGAATCATTAAAAACCCCTGAAGCTACAGAATGGTATAAGGCAATGGTAGAAGAAATGGACACCATGACTGATAGAGAAGTATGGGTTTCAGTATCCAAACCTTTAAATCAAAAGTTATTAGGTAACAGATGGGTTTACACTTTCAAGAAGAATGAAAACAATGACGTTGTGAAATTTAAAGCTCGTCATGTTGCTCAAGGGTTTCGTCAAAACAGAAACATACGAAGTTTTTAGTCCTGTCATTAATTTTTCTATTATAAGATAATTTTTTTCACTATTTGTATGTCATTTAAAGTGGCAGCATTGCCAACTTGACATTAAATGTGCATATTTATACGCTCCTTTACACAAAGAAATTTATATGTGTCAACCACAAAGTTTTGTAAACGGAAATAAACCAGATCATGTTTGTTTGTTAAAGAAAGCAATTTACGGATTAAAGCAAAGCGGCCGTGAATGGTTTCAAGAAATGAATACAACCCTTGAAAGATTAAAATTTCTTATATTAAAATGGGTGAACCGTGTTTACATTTATCAAAACAATGTAGTTTTGCTATTGTATATGGATGATATTATCTTGATAGGAAGATCAAGTGATTACATCGATAAAGTAATTGAACTCTTAAAATGTCATTTTGATTTAAGAATTTTAGGTAAAACACGAAAACTACTTGGTGTTGAGTTTCAAGAATTTGATGGAAATCTTTTCATGCATCAAAATGATTATATTAATAAAATTTGTAAATTGTATGAAGAATTTAATTTTCCTGTGAGTTCTCTCCCTATAGCAAAAGGTACAGTTTTATCTAAGCTGCAATGTTCAAATACAAGTGTGGAGATCACTGAAATGAAAAAATACCTATATAGAAATTTCCTAGGAACTTTGTCATACATAGCAAGTAGGATACGACCAGATATTTCCTATGCTGCCAACAGTCTATCACAATTCCAAGAAAATCCAGGAATCGTCCACTGGAATATTCTTCTAAAGCTTTTAGGCTATCTTAGTGCCACGAGAGATCTTCAACTCAATGTTTCAGAGTAAGTGAGTTAAGTGTGGAGTGTTACAGGGATGCTGACTTCGCTGCCAATCGTGATGACCGAATTTCTACTGGAGATTTCATCACACTCTTGGACGAGGTGCCAATTAGTTGGAAAACGTCGAAACAGAAGTGTATAAGCTTATCAACTATGGAGGCAGAATACGTGTCTCTAACCGATGCATCTAAGGAATTTCTATGGATTCAAATAATCTTAGAAGAATATAAAGAGTTCTTAGATAAAAGTTTATTTACATCTAAATATGCTCTATACTGCGATAATCAAGATGCAATTGATTTTCCTAATTCTTGTATAGAAAATATGAGGACTAAGCATATTGACATTAAATATCCTTTTTAAGAGATTTAATATTTAAAAAATATTTTGAATTAA
Source organism: Araneus ventricosus (assembly GCA_013235015.1). Lineage (NCBI taxonomy): Eukaryota > Metazoa > Arthropoda > Arachnida > Araneae > Araneidae > Araneus > Araneus ventricosus. The sequence goes on from BGPR01005377.1 coordinate 64,803, forward strand.
AATATATATGTACTAAGAAAAATGTAGCTGACATTTTTGCTAAACCACAAAACAAATTTGAGTTAAAATCTTTTCTGGATAAAACTTTTGGTATGTGTTAATTGAATGATAAAGAAACTTATTTTATATAAATATTTTTAATTTAAATATGTGAAAGTATTGCATATAATTGAAATTGAAATTTATTATATATTAAATCGTTGTAAGCTGTAAAAGTTAATTATTTGACTTTTGTAAGGTTTGAATTAATGAGAAGGCTGGCCAATTGTTAGGAAACTTGATCTTAAATCGAGGTCCGAACTTTTCGAATCCAGATATTTTTAAGATGGTTCTCACTGATTCTAACCACTAAGCATTTGCAGCAGCATTGATTAACTCTCTGGTTTATGTAAATGAGGTATCGCTATAAATACAAGCAATACATCTCGGCAATGCTACTTCTCTTCTCTTTTCCAGGTTAACTGGATGGCTGACTGACTACCTTTCTTAGAATTCCCATATCTTCGCTATACGCTATGCGTGTATTATTAGGCATTTACTTTAGGCAGAAGTCTAACTTTAGTAGGATTGTAATTAAGAGTGAGTTGAATGTTGCAAATGATTAACTATGATTATTCAACTGTGAAATGATTTTGATTTAACTTTTAGTCAAATTGACTATGATGTTTTTAATAAAAGTGTTTGTTTTATATCAGCCTAGTCCTTGAATAGGACTTAAAGTTTTTTTAGACTAAACATGAGATACGTAGCCTGCTTACGTACATGAGATACGTAGATTTTTAATGTAATTAAATTTATTATAAAGTATCTTTTTGAATAAATCTAATTTTAAAAATGAAATATTAACGCGCGTTTATCCGAACTGATGTCCACTGTGTTAGTTCAAGTCTTATTAAGTCTAAATATTTGGGTATTTATTGCTTTCATTGGATCTTTGAACTTCGATGGAAAATCTGACCTGCCTTTCTGAACCCTCTTACTTTTAACCCTTATGCAAAGTAAAATTTCAATTATTTCATTCTATTTCTTTGGCTATATTTATTTAAGATTGTTTTAAATACACAACTTGTTGTGTGCTTTCATTAAGAATCAATATACGCAAGTGAGGACCGGAACGTACCGAATATTCAATACTAAATACGAATCACTGTTGTATTATTCAGAGACATTGAGAGATAAAGAGAGAGAGTGTATAAATTCAGATAAATTCATAAGAACTTTTAAATTATGCAGAGTGGGCTCGGCCACTGGAATTGAAGAGGCCTTGAATATTTGATGCAAATTCAGATTAAATTTTATGATATTCACATTCTGAAGCAAACTGCAATTTGAATGTGAATTGAATTCCGGCATTCCTTTTTAAATGAGAGATGAAATTACTTCAACAATATTTATGGAATCATGTTGAGGAAAAATATGCCGTCAATCTGAATTTATAAGAATTTAAATTTTATTTTCAATAGCAACATCCATTTAAATCCATGTTAATTAGAACTAATTTACACCTGAGTGAAGTATTTAAATTTTTTTAAATCTCATTTTATGTATTTTTTTAAATTCAGAAAAAAATGCGACTGCTCATAGAACAATTTTTGTCAATTATCTAATTCTTCTGTATTGTAACGCTCCGTGTTTCAATTATTTCTCATTTTCTTCTTGATATCATTACCAAAAATATAGTTTTTAAATTTGTTGAATTACATTAGATTATTTATTCTATCATTTAAATTAATTATACATACATTTTATCAGATGATTCAGAATAGGTAAAAAGTATGGCAGTAGAATATCATTTCTTATAATACAGGGTGTTTTTTTTAAAACTGACACACTCAGAGCATATGTAGCTCAATCTATCAGCTTAAATTGCCACTCAAATTTTTAGAGACTACACGACGACATGGAGGAAAAGATTCTGTTCATATATATAAAAAGAGGCAAAACATAAGAAAAATAATAAAATAAAAAAACATTATATATATATCAATTTGAAAGGATATGAAAAATGAATGTGAAATAGTATATCCGAGTAAAGACAAAAATCGTTGCAACAGATGGAAAAATATATATAAATATATCAATGCAACAATGAATGCGCTAAAAGCTCATTTCCAAAAGCTGTGGTAAATAGAGTTTAACTGTAAAATGGAGAGAAAATGTGAATGAAAAAACGCAATAAAGCACAATAACGTTTCTTCAGGGATGAAGCAGTGAATTGCTAAATATAAAATTTTGACTTTTCTTGCAATCAGTTACGCCGTAAGGCCTAAACATTGATTTGCATCCCTAATGCCAAACCAAAAAAACAGAGAGGAGTTTTTGAAATAATTAAACAGAATTACGATGATTAGAGAAAAAAAGTAAGAATAAATATTTTACGTAACAGAAGGACGGATGCTGACGTGGCAGTGATGCGGAGGGTCCGTACAGACTGGCGTGCTGAAGGGCTGGACTAGGTGTCAAGTAACAGTTTCGCGCTTAACTTTAGGCTGTTGCGAGGCAGGTGTAGTATGTGAACGAGTAGAAGATTAAATGAGAAATAACGATAGACGTAGAGAAATATGGAAGAAATCAGCAATAAAATGAGAGACCAGTGAAAATATTTTAAAAGATGACGTTTTCGAGGGTAAAATATCGTGAATTACCGACTTGAGGACTCTACCACGAAGATTATACTTGCTCGGCATCTCTCTATAGCTAATCCTTTACTTACATCCTAAATCCATTAATCAGTGGTTCGTAAAAGTGAGGGAGTTATTAATGTTGAGGCTATTTCTGTCTAAGTGCTGCTTTTTTGACAAAATATAGTTAGCAAATTTTGTTGATTCTTATAAGTTGATGTAATTGTGTTTTATAGATTTAATATGAGATATTAGAGTTCCAAAAAAATAAATTTATTGATTAAATTTGAATCTCGTTCTTTTGTCGTGAATGTCCAATTTTTGTAGTCGTTTTTGTGGTCAAGCATAAATCAAGATTGATTGTGCTGGAATCTAATTTATTTGAGTTCTTCCGGTAGATGGTACAAATAGAGGCGGTCTTGAAAAATTAAAATTAATAATATCGTCAATAAATCGGAAGGCATAGTGAGGTTTAAAACTAAATTTCTTTCGAAGAAATGAAGAGAGTTGGTTAGTAAAGATGAGAAATTTGTTCCTTGTGGGATGCCTATTTGTTGGAAAATATTTTCTCCCTTTAAAATAAGTTATTGAATATGCAGTAGTTGGATGAGGTCTTCCCAAGAAGTTAGTAGGTTTTAAAGAATTTTAAAATCATAGAAGCAGTTCATTATACCTCTGTAATTTATTTATTGGAATATCTTGGGAAAAGATCCTTGAAAGTTGTATGTTTTCTATTAATCAATTTTAGTATATTATTAAATTCTTTGTTATTGTTCTTTGATAATCCCTATGGAAATTTTCTTGCTCAAAATGTGATTTAGATGATATAAGATCTTTTTTTGAAAAATGGTTCAGTTTCTGTCAAGTGGGTAGTGCGCACTTGGTGATATAAGCTAATTTAATTGGCTGTTTATGAAATTTGACTATATAACAATATATGTGGTGATTATTATCTTGCATTATGGACATTTAATTTTTTTTGTAAGGCGAAATTTTTTTCTTAATGGTGATAAATTTGATTTACATGGTTTGTAAGTTTCTGATGATTTTAATTCACTTTGTCTAAAATTCGAGATAGAATTTTTTGCAGATAATTGCAAAGTTGCTGGCCTCTTTATCAGGTTGTCATGAATTGTTCTTGCAGGACTTTGATACTAAATTCTTGATTTTCGGTGCATATTTTCGTAATTAGATTGTCTTTTGGCAAATTGTTTTTTTAGAACTGTCTACTTAAGTTATGACATTTCATTCAGAAGAATTGCACTGGTATATGAAATTTGCAGGCAAGTTTTAGAAAGTTATCCAAATCATTAAGAAAACTTTGAAAATTTTATTTGAGATCTTGAATAGACTGGAATTTTGTACCTTTGATCATTAGTTCTTTCTTTATTGTCAATAATGTCGAGTTACTCGGTTAAAATTGTTTATGGAAGGGAATCTACGCATTTATTGTATTCTTGTCTACATATGTAAAAAAAATTCATTAGGGTTACAGTAAAAGGTACTGGCAATCAAGGTGCCGAGTACTTTTTACAATAATTCAATTTTACCGTAAAATTTTACAGTAGAAAAAAATTAAAGTACTGTAAATTTTACGAGTAACATTAACCGATTACAGTAAATTTATCACAAATTTAATAGAATATGTATTCACTATTTTTACAGGAACTTTGTTACAATTATAGGTTTCTACTGCATATCATACAGCGTTTTTAATGTAAATTTACGTTAATATATACTTAACCTCAGTCTACTTACAGTAACATTTATTGAAACACAGTAAATTTTATCGAAATCCAGTAAAAATTACAGTAACATTTTATGAAATCCAGTAAATATTCAGTAGCATTTAATGAAACAGGGTGGTACAGAAACTGTGAAAAAATTCCCTGAATAAATTTACAAATTTTGATTTTATGGCTACTAATTATATTAGTTTTCTGGATTTCTCCTCTCAGAATTACTGTGTGTGTACAATATATATTATTAAACACTTTTACCAATTATTTATTATGAAAAAAAATCAAATCAGATTTTATGAAATTTAATTTTAAAAATGGAATGAACTTCCTAAAAAAAATCTATTAAAACAGTATACTTCTTATATTGTAAAAAAAATACTGGAAATTTCAACAAAATACTTTGCTTCTAAAACTGCTTAAGAATTCTAAGAAGAAACATTAAAACTTCTCTTTGCAACACAAGTTAAATTATATTAACAGTACAGGTTATGTGATTTTGTCAAAACTTTAAAAAACAGTTCAATAACTATAGTGACTCTTGCATGGGTACCAGAATAACATGTTGCAGCATAACTATAAAAATAGTATACGTACCCAAATATATAAATTTGAATTGAAAGAAAAATAAATAAATGACATTATAATATATTTTAGCAAGATTTAAACAAGAGAACTGCCAAAATATTACTTCAAATCTTTATTCTTTAACAAATCATAGATTAATTGCTCCAATCAAAACCTTATGCTTTCATAAATGAATATAAGTTTTTTAAATTCCATTTACTGTTACAAATAATGCTAGATATAAGATACTAATTTATAGATAATAACTCAAGAAACAAATAATTATTAATTTCCCCGATTTTTCCAGATCGATAAAATTCCCTGACTTCCCTCCCAGTAAATTTTATAGTAATAAGTAATTTTTAAAAGAGCTTTAGGTTGGGATATTTTTAGCAACAAAATAACAAATCAAAATGTAACAAAAACATTTTATTCTTCTATTTACAAATAGTAATATGACAAAATTAACAATAGTACAAAACAAAGCAAATTAAAAAAAACAATGACACAGGTACAAAATACTGTGATAGTTAAAGAAGATATAGTTAAAATATACAATGACACAGTCATAAACATGTACATTCAAGACACAAAAATTGTAAAACTACATCACAATTTGCAGTCTAAATACAATAATAGCAGCACAAGTACAGAAAAATATAGGAATTTTCAATAAAAAATTAGAAACAATTTTTTAACTGTGATAACTATAAATTTTAATATTTGTATTTTCTTATTTAAAATATCTGTTACCAAAGGATCTTGCAAAACCAGCATCTTGCACTTTACCAGGTGGAGATTTTTTTAAAAAAAGCTTTTATTCTATTCTGATTATGTTAAAGCTATTTTTCAAAGGCTCTTTTTCCAGGGTAAATAAAAGAGCTATCAATTGAGTATATTAACCCAAATTCAAACTAAAGCTTAAATTTTATAATACAACACTAAAGAATTGAATATCCATAAAAATGGACAAACATTTTAAATAATATTAAACTTTAAGAAGCTGTCAATTTGGCAATATTTTTTTCCCACCTAGATGCAATTTTCAGATTATTAAAAAGTGTTATTTTACATGTAAAAGGATATTTTATATGAAAAATCAGTTTGAAAACATTCTTTTTGGAAAGAAATTCATGGACTGTTTGACTAATGGTAGAAATTTAATATAATTTTAGTATTTATTTTTAATATTAAAATAACACACACAAAAAGAGATTTTTTAATATCCCATTTTTAAACTTCTGTGGTTATTAAGAAACAAAATCATTGTTATTGTTCTTTGTAATTCCCTTTACCATTTTGTTTATCATTTTATACTGAAGGGAAAAGTTGAAAAAGATTTTTTAATACATTTTATATTAGTTCTATTTGAAATTATAGGACCACTGCTACCACTGTGCATTACATTTTACATTAACAATTTTTCAATATAGGCCTTCTTCCCTTTAGTCTGGGTTGTTTCAGATCCTCGGCTCGGAGTAATGCTCACAAACCACCTAGAAATATAATAATGCACAATTTATTAAATTATATTATCTCTACAACAGTTGAGGAATCCAGAAAATTACACAGAAATCAAGCAAACATATTGTGGGTGTACTGTCAAAAGAGACCAAGTCACTTTGTATTACTGTAGGTAAAATACATTTTAAAGTTTGATCATGGGTAAAATCCATATTTTATTCCCATTTTAAGATTAAAAGGCTACAATTAGCTTTGTATATTGACTTGGGCTATTTTTTCCCAAAATGTGATAGAATATCAACACTTGAATACAATGCTGAAATACTAAAAGGCAGAAAAAGAAACAAACCCAGAAATTAATTTAAAAAATATGTATGAAAAACTTGCTTTGCTCAATTCTTAAAACTGTAATAAAATTGAGCGTTGCAAGAAATTATCAAAGCAACACTTAATTGGCAGATAGAATATGCTTCACTTTTGGAATATTTTATAATAAATTGAAAAAATAACTAGAGGTTAAAATAGTGATTTTTCCCCATTAATATGTGCAAAAATGTTATACACATACTTCAAAGTCAAAAGTAATAGAAAGTCACTAATGCTTTCAAATCAGCAAAGTAATTTTAGCATTATATTTACTAATAAATTTTTAATAATTATACAATTACAAAATCCAAACAAACATATTATACTTCTTGAAATAATTTAATTAAAAATGCAATAATTTTAAAAATCTTTAATGATTGATAATCATTCAATAATTTAGTTTCGAGAGAGAAAAAACTGATCGACCTTTGAGTACATCCTTTTTTGCAATTGGCCGATTTCTTATATGCATTATGTGATGCTTTCGGTACAAAAACTGGGGTTATCCAGTTTCAAATCTTTAAGTATAATCTGTAATATATCTTTAATTAATATTAAACTAACACCTGTCTAACAAATTAAGCTTAAGAAATTTTTAAAACAATGATGCATGTTAAGCCTATCCCTATGACCACTTACCCCATCTTACTGAAATTACTATAAAATATTGTCTGTAATTAATTCAGCTTATCTGTTAATGAGGAAGTATTCTTAAGATCTGTATGAAGCTTTCAGCAGAGTCAATTGAATGCAAACTTAATTAAACAAAATGTAGGAGAGAAGTTAAATTAGGTATTCCAACTTCAAACTGCTACATCAACAAACAAAATGGGTGTTTTCTCCAACTAAAGTGCTGCAATTAATATAATTTTAAATGTTAAACTTAATTCTTAACTATTCAAAGCTAAAATAAAAACAAATTACATTCATACCAATATTCATTACAAAGTTATAGAATTTTATTTGATGTATGACACTTCACCCCACCTGACCCTAAACTTAGCAATATGTATTTAGAGGTGTAGCTAGATTTAGTAAAACAAAGAGGTATCACAAAATGTATTCTTGTTCCATTTTTAAAATTACAAAATCAACAAATTTTACAGAAAATATAACTTACCACAAACTATTATACAGGGAGTTACAGGCAAGTCTATTTTTAATGCCTCAGCACGAGTAGTAGAAATCTAAAATAAATTATAAGTACAGTCTTTATTTTTGTGTTAAAAATATTGTTTGATGACTGAAAAAGAATTGAGTTCTTAGAAAGTAAAATGTTTTTTTACTTTTACAAAATGCTCAACGAATAAAAACATTTGCTATTATGCACATTATTAATCATATACACATTCAAGGCATTAACAAAAATTCCTTAATAGGAACTCGCACCATTCTAAGATAGTTGATAAGTAATTTAAATATATAGATTAAAACAATAAATAATTTTTAAAAAAGTTTTAACAATGTAGGGGAAAGTAAAGAAACATGCTAAAATTATTAGCAAAAAGTTACAACATATAATGATGTATAATGGTCATGCCTAGGACATGACCTTCAAAAAGGTCATGTCCTAGGCATGGAGAGCGAAAGTGAAAATACTTCAAATCATTAAAAATGCTTTTGCATTTTATACCATCAACAATAACATTATCACGTTTATGTTCCACAATTAAGTGATAACTTTCAGGTGTTCTGAAATCACCTATGCAATATGGTTTTTGTATGAACATATTTTTTGTTATGTCACAATATCTACAGAAATTTTCTACTATAAAACTTTCAGAAAAATCCACCAATAGTATAAGATCCCAAATTATTTTCAATTTTTCAAATTTGTTTTCATTGCTATATAGAAAAAAAATGATCTACATAATCTTTCAGTGTATTTAACGTTATACTAAATTTTTCACAAGTAAACATTTTTGAAGTGTTCCAGTCTGTAAAATAAACAATAAAAAAATCAAATGGATGCAAGATAGTTACATTTTATGCTTTATTTAAGGCATCATATACACATTAAAGGCATTAACAAAAATTCCTTAATAGGAACTCGCACAATTCTAAGATAGTTGAGTTCTATTCTAGATAGCAATTTAAATATATAGATTAAAACAATAAATAATTTTAAAAAAAGTTTTAACAATGTAGGGGAAAGTAAAGAAACATGCTAAAATGATTAGCAAAAAGTTACAATATTTCTTCTTTCATTTAATAACCAGCATTAAAAATATGAATATCTTTATGAACCAGTTTGAATAAGAACATATATGGTAGATGCTCCAATTTTGGCCACACTGGATCTGTTTTTCCAATAATTAACCAGAAATTTCAAATTAACTAATAAGAAGCATACCGATACTTTAAAAAAATCCTTATTTTACTATTTTCACTCTGATTGGTTCATTTTTCTCAAACATGTGACTTGTAGAAAAAATTAAATGCATGATCATGTATTGTGTACTCACAACTGTTAAGGTTTTTGTTAAGGAACAAGGTTTTACCGTTTTTTATCATCAGGCTCTCAGAATTAACTGTTTATTCTAAAAGTGATTACCCTTAGGATTTGTGAGGTAAACCTTTTTATTTTGATTTCATATCAAAATTATTTTTAAGATTAAATGGGTGGTGGCCAAAACTGGTACTTTAAATTTACTATATGTGCCAGTTTTGGCCATGCAGGTGGCCAAAAGTGGAACACTACATGTTCCAGTTTCGGCCACACAACTTCATTATTGTATTTTGAGTCATTACATAAATTTAAGAATATCTGGATAAAATAAAACCAACTAATTTAGTTTTGTTTATAAAATAAAAGCAACTAACTTAATTTTATTTCTAAAATAAAAGCAACTGATTTAGTTTTGTTTCTAAAATGAAAAGTAACTAATATAGCTTTGTTTTCATTTTACATAGTAATGGCTCCAATTAAAAATAAGAAGGCAGGTAGCATTTCCATAAAAAAATTTTTGCTACTCACCATCTAAAGTTGGTAATGCAGTTAAGGCCATTGAAAATGGTATGTCAAAAACATCTCCATTTTGAATGTTTACCTCACATTTATGTTAGAAAATTTCAACTTGAGGAACCCGACTCGAGTGATGAGCAATATTCTTTTATATTCATGGATTGCTCCAGTTTTAAAAATGATTCTGATGAATTTGATTAATGTTGCAATTAAAAATTATAAAAATACATATTTGTGGATATTGTTAGTGAATATAATAATGTAAATTCTTGATTTGTAATATTTTTAAAAAAATCTATGATTTTGCAATGTAAGTTTATTCCTCTCCCCATTTTTTGTTTCATATTTTATCAAAAAAAATTATGCAAGTATATATCAGGGGTGAAAACAGCAAAGATACAAAAAAGAGGAAAATTCATGAGAGTAGCTGCATTTTTACGTGAATAGCGACATACATTAAGGAAGAGAAGTAAACACTTATTGAAAATGTATGATTTACTCATCACAAAATTATGAAACAAATATGGTCTTGCTTACAGCCATGTATGAATTTTTTCAATAACAAAATACTTATTTTTGACATTATAAAATCAATGTTTTACTTTCTTAAAATAGATGCAATTAATAAATAATGCTTTATAATATCAATTTTTATAAAATACATATAATAAACCTAAAATATATAAATCAGATTTAACTTTATAAGAAAAAGGCACAAAAAAGTCCTGCATAATTATCAGTTTACAAAATGTACAAAAAAGCGGAAAATCGCGCATCCGCGGAGGACTTTCACCCCTGATATATAGTTTGTATTTTATCAAATTAAATTATAGTTTGTATTTTATCAACCAAGTTAAATTAATGTTTTCTGCATTCCTGTTTTTTTAAAGTGAAATCTGAAGCTAAAATCAGTTTGCATAAATTTTATTATATATCTTTATAAATTCATCAAAAAAAAATCACATTTCATATAACAGAAAATGTACTAAAATATATATTGCATAAAAATAATTTATTTTTACTTAAAATTTATTCAAGTGTCTGTTAAAAATATAATAGTGTGGCCAAAACTGGTGCAAATTGGGTTAATTTATTTAATAATTCATAACTCGACATCTAAAATATTCTTCAAAAAAATTTTATAACTAGCAGAAAGTCAATAAAATTTGCTAAAGAATAGTATAAGTATGATTTAATATGTTTTAAACAGTCATCTACTGTGAAATTTCCATTTCAAATTTTCTCTTAAGGTGGCCAAAACTGGAGCATCTTACCCTATATATATATATATATATATATATAAAATCTGAACAAATTATTTAGTAACTCAAAAACATTAAAACTTGTATTCAAATACATTCTTAGTGTCAGATATTTTATATAAAGAAACTTCCATATTTAAAGCTTACAATAGAAAAAAAAAGTTCTATAAAGTAAGATTGCTAAATGTAAACAAAGCATTTGAATTCTGAATACAGGCAGACTATTTGAAAATTTAAATGTTAAAAAAGTTCATTCTCAAAACAATATTCCTAAAGATATACCAAGAAAAATGTATCATTTATAAATGGAAATAATAATGGAATAACTTTTATGATGGAATAATCAACTTAACAATATATTTTATTATTTCGTTTGCTAACATAAAACTTTTAATTATAAAATTTGATAACTTGTTATAAATTACTTTCGATACTTTGTAAATAATAAATATATTTTTCCCTAAAAAAGCTGTAGAATATAATAATGCAAGGAAAAACAAAATATTAAACGAAAAGAACAAAAAAAGCTATATACTAATGTAACACGAAGCCTAATATGATATTCAAACAATGTTAAATCAACTTCCTTCGTTTAAAAATCACCCTTAATAGGGTAATTGATAAAATAAATGATATAGTACACAAAATTAAACAAATTAATACAGAATGTATAAAAACACAAGAACTTACCATGTATTTTCATCAAATCAGCAAGCAGGCAATGTGGAATGACAAATGACAGTTCACGGTTCCCGCGCATTGAATCAAGGTTACTGAACTGGCCGCAGCGGCGCTGGTGTAGTCGACTTTTCCGGTAAAATGTACTGCAGAAGTTGCGCGGCACTGTAAATTTTCTATTTTACAGTAATTTTTACCTTAAAAGTTTCCGGAATTTTTTACAGTGTATTACAAACGCATTGAATGTTATTTCTATTGGTCCTAACGTCTTTACAGAAGGAACTGTAATTGAAGATTCTTCTACCGATATTTGTATCATATTTAAAGCATTTGTCAACTTCAATATTTTTGATTGGAAAAAGATCAGTAAATTCTTGGAGTACTGCATTGAATTTAAATTGGTCGTAATTCAAAGTGCGAGATACACTAAGAAGAGGAGTGAGCAGACAAATTTTCTTTCCCGTGCCTGCTCGTCACCTGATAGCAACTGATAAGAGATTTAAATTATTTGAGGCGTGTAGAGAGTTGTTGTTCCAAGTGAAAGGGACTATCCTCCAATAAACAAGAACAGAATTTAAACAGAAATATTATCAAAAATCTTTTTTACATTTCGCAGAATGTTTATTCAGAAATAATCTTTCGTACGTCAATTTGAAATTTTATTGCTAAAAACTAATTCTACAAACGTGAAACTCACTCCAGTTATTAGCAATTTAAACTTCTCCAAATTTCTCGTTTAAAAAGGTATTTAGCACTAAAGTGTAGAACAAATACTTAAACATTTACTTAAATCCTTGTAAAAGTATTGAATATATGAATAACATATAAAAATAATTTCTATAAGTATGTCACAATTCTAGTTTAACTGCTTTACTTTGTCAGCAAATTCAGACTCTAAGCCCGATTGTAAGGTGGCAAAAATAAAACTAATTTAAGGCTAAAAATAAAACGCTTTAAAATTTAACAGAAACTAGAGTTCTTATCATTAGATTTTTATTCAAGTTAACTTGATGACAAAAAAAGCATTATTTTTTTAAACGCCAATATTTACTAGTAATTTTTACTAGAGCACACATTTACAAAACTTTCAAAGATCTCCATCTCTCTCTCTTTATATTATGATTATGTGTTTGATATATAATGTCTGCATGTAGTTTCTTGAGCAAAAATAACAAAATGCAAAAAAAGTTAAGACAGAGAAAAAGTAGTTTAAGCTCATCTCCTCTGAAATGACCTGTTTTTAAAAGGTGCAGTATTTCTTAGTATGACCAGGAATGGCGCTAGAGTTTCCCGACAGGGAGCACAGTCTCCCCGACAGGGAGCACTACCTGCTGTACGGGGGAGGCGAGTCTAATGAATTTGGTCTAAAACTTTCGCCAGATTATTATTTTCAACTACAGTTGAATACCCAGTACAAAAAGTTTCCCCGACGGGGGTGACTTCCCCTTGTCTCCCCTGAGTATGACGATCTGCTGATTCAAAACAGAATACCACTTTTTCCCAGATTATGATCTACGAACCTCGGAAGCAGCAAAAATCCATCCAATAAAATTTTGAGGCCTTTTGTTGAGGTCAGTCATTACTTTACCCTTCCTCCGACAATGTAACAAATATTTAATAGCACCGCCCCAAAACATTCGCCCACGTAAGTCTGAGAAAAGTTTGTGAGAGCTTCCTATTTCCTACATATGGGTTTCATAATAAAACTACGTTAATTTTGTTGCCCTGTTAAATTTTGCTGACTTTTTATTATTTTCTTTGTTACGAACAGAGCAAGTTCAATTTTTACGAGACTAATCCTCTCTAACATCAATTTTCAGACAGTAAAATGCAGCTTCAAAAAAATGAGTGGATTTACTAAGCATAATCCTTGCCATCCATCACCAAAATACAGCAATCGCCACACAACATCAAGAGATATACTACCCCAAGACGAGGAACCTCCGTCTTGTATGGAAGGATTTATGTGAGTGTTTTCTTATTTTCCTTATTTCTAAAGGAAAGCTCCTGGAAACCCATTTAAAAAAATTTCCGAAGTCGACAGGTTTTAACTTTTAAGTCCTTTCGTAGATACAACTAAATATAGAATTATCTGAATAATTTCCTGAAATTGAGAAATGTTTGGGTAATTCTTAAGAATATAGGAAGAAAATAAAAATAGCGATTTTTTTCTGACTTAAAAAACATTAAATATTTGCTTTCGCGGCGCTTCAACACCCTCCTCGACCCCCTTGCTACGCTACTGTTTTCTCAGACAATTAGTTATATTTTTATTGAATTTCAATGCGTATGTCAGGTAACGAACTAAAAGGGAAATAGGCCGAAGCATAAGAAAATAACTTATCATGAAAAAGAGAGAAAAAATCAACACCTCCAACTACTTACGCCCGGATCCGAAGAAACTGTGACAAGATTTCGCTTGGAAACTGACACGTCGGGAGAGCCATGCAAGGTGACAGAGTGGCACCATTCTCATCTTTCAACTTCCAAAATTGAATATTTTGGCAGATGAAACGAATTTTAACTTTCACGTTTTGATATATCGACAGTTGGTCGAGGTACAGCACTGGCCATGGTATGACTCCACCGCTACCATGTATATGAGAAAGTGAAGTCAAGTTCACTACACATCTCCCCTCCCGCCACACACTGAGCACGAGTCGTCGCAAATTTCTGATTGACGAAACCCGTTTTTGACCCCCAGAATGGAAGAAAGTTGTTGGTTTTTCCGTCATGTTCAAAAGTGCGCCTCTAAGCTTGTGCTCCTAAAAACTCAACCAATCGTTTTCGACTTGGAAGGTAACGTCTATGGAGAGGAAAGTTGGAAAAAGCGCCGATTCTGAGTACAGTAAAGCACCGTTTATGCGTCTTTCAAGGGACTGATGTAAAACGACGTATAAATGAAAAGACGTAGAATCCAAATTTTACTAAACATCTTTTATTATTAAAAATTTAATGCTACTAATGCAAAGTGTTTCTGTGATTGATCAGAAAAACACTTACATACTCAATTCCTATCATTTAAAAATTTGTGAAATTACATGAAACATCGCATAGAGAGTGTGAGGAACGTCATTGGATTGCGATGCAAACATATTGAAATATAGAAGCTAAATAAAACACTTTTTTTATATCTTCTTCAGTCTCGTTCTTTCATCTCTCAGCTCGTTGAATTACATGCAATTTAAAAGTTTTTTTTATTTTTCTTCTTGAGCTTGCTTGTACTGCGACTGTCTTTAATGCATGTGGCGAGACTTTCAAGATTAATTGTTCTTCTCTTTTTTTCGGCATTTATAAAATACGCAAATTTAGAAGTGACCAGAAAAGTCAGTAACTGTTTAGATCTTATCTATCTATAAACTAAATAAAACATTATTTCTCCGCAGTGTTTCCCGTTGTTTTGCGGTAGCAGGACTCAATAAACTTACACTTACACACTAATTATGAACATTTAAAAATTTTTAAAAATTAAACTCAAAACATTGCATAGAAATAAAACCAAAGTCATTGTGCAAAGTGAAAGCTATGTATGCTCAGACATAAAACCGAGAGTAAAAAAGTCTACTTTAGAGTTAAACGTCCAAAGAAAGCAATATTTTCTTACCATAACTTAAAGATTGTCAAAAGTGCGTGAATGAAAAATTTGATGAAATATTAGTTTGAATTCAATTTTATAACAATAGTAAATATTGTTAAAAATTTCATTTAAAATGAATTTTTAAATGCTAATTAAAATCGAAGAAAACATTATTAAATTATTAAAAACAATAGAATTAGTCTCATTGAAAAGATAAATCATTGCTAGTTATAATGGTGTAAAAATAATTTTCGTGCAATAAATATTTTAAAAGTTATTGACAAAAATCACCGAAAATCAGCTGAATTTCCGTTATTTAATTAAATATTTTCATAATCAATTAATTCTTAAAGTTTTGAAATCAACAACAGAATCTCCATCACATGGTGGATTTTATAACCATTATCCGAAGTATCATTCTCCTCTTTTCTGTGTCAGTATGCCTGATCGGTAAAACGCTAATTAAGTGTTCCTTCCATTTCTCCTATGTTCTCTCCTTTCGGTAGAGACCGGACTCAATAACCTTGAATGACTTTACACTCTCATTGGGATCATTTGCAAATTTACAATAATTAAATGAAGGATTTCTTAGAGAGAGAGTAAATAACTAACATCATTGGAGTAAGGGGAGTTGGGGTAGATCGATAAACATTGATACAGGTTATAAATTGTGATGACTAGAATGGCTCAATATGTTCACATCCCCTCATATTCATGCCACTGTAGCCCTTAGCACACGGTATATTTTTCGGCCATGTTAAGTCAAAAGTAAATTTACAAATGAATCAAACGGCTCTTCTTCTAGTCTAAGTAAATATTTTTCTAGGTACGTGTTGTGTGATTTCTTTAACTAATTACATTTTCCTTCCAGGGAATCTGCTCCACAGGTAGGAATAAACATTTATTTTTCTGAAATATATAAAGTTTTGAGGTTCTTCAGCTTTGATTTTGCGTGACCACTTGTTTTAAGTAAAAAAGTCTCTTGTGGCAGACAGATGCAGTTGACTCCGAGGCACATTGATGCGCATCTTCTGAGCGTATCAACGCGCCTTAACAGGAACGACTTTGCAAAATCTTCTTCAGAAATGGAAAAAACATAAAAATGAACATCAAAGAGAAAAACGCAATTAATTATTTTTTTAAAGAATGAAAACGGTTTGAATTTCATTGCAAAAATGAAAAGTATTGTTGTAAATTAAGTTTAAAATATTTTTTACGAATTTATTAAAATTGGAAAAAAATTAATTAATATCATCGAAAAGATATTTTTTTGTATTTTCAGATGGTGTGAAAATTATTTTTGTGCTATATTATTTTCGTACGTCATCATGGAAGAACGCGAAATTTCCCTTAATTTTTAATTAGTTAAAATTTCCAAAAACGGCTTCAAGGCTCACATTCTCTCCTTCCAAAGTATTTTTACACACACAGACATTCTCCTTTATTATTTGTAAAAATAAGTTATTTTCTGAGGCATTATTGTTTCAATTTTCCAGTCTCATTAAAAATGTTGAACTTTGATTAAAATAAAAGTTTGTTACTTTCTTAAACTTCGAAACCTTGATTTGGAATGCAAAGTTTATTGATATAAGACTTTGATTTTAATCTCACGCCTATTAATCATGATTATTTTCGATATTTCCGTGTATATCAATGCACACCTAGTGTGGGGCAGATTGATACAAATCCATATTTAGGAAAAACTGTAATAAATATTTTATTATGTCATTAATGACCGAAATTCGACTGAAATCTTATATTAGATTAACAAATGCATAAATTTAGTTTATTAGTTCTAATTATTGACTTTGGAAAAATCATTTTTTAGCTTTCCGAAAAAAGTGTATTGTTGCAAAGATGTGATGTCTCTTTCCTGCTTCGCTAGTCTCCTAATTGGGGAGGGAGTTTTACAGGGGTAAGTATGGAGTGACAGGCATTGGCCTTTCCGGACCCCCTGACCTTGGCGATGAACTTGGCGACTATTTTGGCTACCTTGGCGAAAAATAGATTTCTGAGCTATTTCTGAGTCTCACTTTACAATATATATCTGATATATTAGATCTGCTTTATATATATATATACAATCATAAACAAATACAGAAGCAAATGCAATACCAATAAAGAGATTAATACTTTAATCGAAGAAATACTATTTCAAATGAAGTAAACGTTAGGAAACGGATACTTTATAGTTAACATAAATTCTTAAAAAAAGTTGTTTTGGTTTTTCTTTTATGACGTGGTTTTGATGTTTTCTTTTGTTTATATATATATATATATATCAAAACAAACAAGAAACAAAAGACAAAAATTCACAAACATGCAAGAAAAAATGGCAAAAAAATTAATAAATTGAAAACTATCATCGGGAGCCGCTCGTGAGGAAGAGAAGCTCGCCTATGATAATAATAAGAGCCTTTCTCTGCTAACGACTAAGTGGTGTGGCTAAATCTCAAAGTGCTGAACTGTTATTACCTGTGAATTGTTGTCTGTTTGCGTTGCTAATCTGTGCAAGAACTATTGTTTCCTGTACCTGTGCTACGCGTTTTCTTGCATATTTTTGAATAAACCTTCATTCTCCATTATCCTGCATGTTGGACTGTTTACGCCATACACCCACAGAAAGACTTTTGTGACATTGGTGTCAGAAGTGGGATAGTTGTGTATGGTGAATACGAGATCTCAGGCAAAGGTGGCTGAGAACGCTGATCTACTTGCTCTGCTAGCCGAGATGAAGAAATCTATGGAGAAAGGACAAGAGGAAATGAAGAAGGGACAGGAAGAAATGAAGAAAGGACAAGAAGAAATGAAGAATCGGATCCAATCACAAGTCGAAAGTAAAGTCGGAGAAAATAAAGATCATGTCAACAGTTGCATAGAGAGAATAGAAGATGTTCAAAGCGTGAAAAGAGAGATTGGAAAGGTAAAGGGCGAGGTGGAAAGGAAAATCGAGGAAGTGGAAGACAAAGTACAGGGAAAGATAGAGGAAGTCAAAGAAAAAGTTCAAGTGAAGATCGGCGACCTAGAAAAGAGTCTCAGTGAACTCGAGGACAGACCAATCAATTTTCCGGCAAATCCAGAGCTCACGTATTCCAGACCAACGGTCAAATTCCCGACACGGACAAACGACTTGGACAGTTTTCGAAACTCAGTTTGACGTTGTGAGCTCTGCGAATGGATGGAATAATCGTGTGAACGCCAGTCAACTTGTGGCCTCTCTCCGAGGATCAGCGGCGGAGGTTCTTCAAAGAATACCTTCTGATAAGTTGATGGACCTTATGACCATCGAGAAAGCTCTAGAAGCCCGATTCAGAGATAGTTACCTTACCCAGTTTTATAGGACTGAATTGAAGACGAGACGGCAAAAGCTAGGAGAAAGCCTACAGGTATTAGCCGCCGATGTGGAGCGACTAATGAGCCTGGCCTACGCCGAGTGCCCTCAGAATGTCCGGGACAGCCTAGCAGCCCAGTACTTTGTCGACTCTATCAGACATGTAGATACTCAGCATGCAACAAGGTTGATGGATGCCAAAGACTTGAAATCAGCTTTGTCATATAGCATGAAGTATGGGGCTGCGAAAACTGTTTCCGTACCATCCCGAAATGTGAGATCAATAGAGATAGAGGATGGTACTGGGAAAGAAAAAGGAGAAACATTTGGAAAAATTATTAAAAATGCTGGAAGTATAACATGCTGGACATGCTGGAAGTATAACATGCTGGACATGCTGGAAGTACAACAAAAAGGGACGTTCACGTACATGGGGAGTGCAAGACGATTTCGTCCAACCAGGAAAACAAATGTATGGCCGTCTTACGGGGCAAAGGCTGCCTTTTTCCAATAAAGCTCCTAAAGAAGGACTAAAAGTTTCCGCACTTTGCGGAGGAAGAAATGGAATCTACTTCGAAGGATCTATTTGCAGTATCTCTTGTTTGATGTTGGTCGACACCGGTCCCAATGTCACTCTCGTAAGAACAGACTTGCCCAGAAATTAAAGGAGAATTTTATTTACACGGCTCCTAACATTTCTTTAAAGACTGCTACTGCTGAAAAGGCGGAGATATACGGGAAAATGGATGCAGAAATTGAATGTGGATCCAGAAAATTCCAACACAGAATCTACGTAGCTGACATCACCGATCCCTGCATTCTCGTATTTTCGGTCTGGATTTTCTTCAAAAATTTAACTTCACGGTAGACCTGGAGAAGATCGAGATACGGACAGGAGGAGAGGAAATTCCTTTGTTTTCAGCCAGTGCAGAGCATACAAAGTTATGCTCTGTATTGGCTAAAGAGAAAACTATTACACCAGAAATGTCAAAATGTGTTATCCAGTGAGTTCCAGAAGTTTCTGGAAAATTCAGATACGCCGTAACAGACTTTCATAGCCAAGTTTCCCAGAAAGGTATCCTTGTGGCGGCCACACTCGTTGATATAAAAACAGAAGCCATCCCTGTTCTAGTTCCGAATCTGGACAAAAACCCAAGACCGTGGACAAAAGATCTGTTATTGGGACGTGTGAGCCAGTTGTAGATATCGTTACTCGTCCTCAAGAATTTTCCGAATCACTACTTCTCCCGTCAATCTTGGAGAATCTTGAAGGTATTAACACTCTCACTACGACACCCGCCCCAGCCGGCTTGGTAGGTTCTATACGAGCCAGGCGGATTTTCGGGCGGGCAAGGGTCAAACTAGGGGTTTGGGTAGTAAAGCGAAGTTCCCACAAGGGTTACCTCGGGAAGGGGAAACGTCTGCTATTCATGGCTGACAGTGATGAATTGATTTCGCCTGCGGGAAGCTTCATATGTTTTCAGAAAGAATTACACGCTGAACTTTCAAAATAAGATTCTGAAATAATTTTGCCCTGTTATATTTTTTACTAAATCTGTGTTTATTTGAATGAAAAAATATTAAAGCTAAGAATACAGTTTAAAAATTTAAATTTCTTAGAAATTCATTTATTAGAGTAAATTTTTTTTCGAATTTCTTGTAATGAAGACAAATATCATTTTGTACGTTAATAGATTAACAATGATTCCTTTAAAACGGGTTAAATTTTACTCCAGAAAATATAATTAAAATGATTTACTCATGAATATGTAATTTTTTGATTCACTGGGCTTGATTGAAGGATTCAAGATTTTAAATATAAACGAACAAAAACAAAACACTCGCAAGCTGTGCTAAATTTTATTAGTGATGTACTTGATTTTTAAAATTTCTTGTAATTTTTCTTCTCGATGACAAAAAAATACAACAGTTTTTCTATTTTTATAACTTAATTATAAATTAATCGATTAACTGAACTAAATTTCAATTCCTTACAAGAGGTGTTTCATAATTGCAAATTTGTATTAAAAATTATTTCAAGATTACATAATATTTATAATAATGAATTAAAAAAGATCAATCAGTAAGGAATAATTAAAATAGAATGCTTTTTCCTTTATATACAACTAAAGAAAAGTGTACATTTAAAAATTGTTTTCATTAAATTTGTTTTTTCTTAAAACAATGCTGTAAATGTTTTGGTAAATAACGTGTTAAATAAAGACACTAAATTTTATTTCTAAGCGATAAGGAGTCATATTATAAAATTATATATCAGTGATTTAACTTCATTTTTTAGAAAAAGATAAGGATTGATGTTTTTCTACGTGACGTTTGAGGGACCAATAATTAAAACACATTCACTCTAAAAGCTTTCCGAACTGATTTAGGATTTGGAAAATTGAAAATTGTCGGAAACATTGTTTAGTCATTTCATTAAATTTTAGCCAATCTCAAAAATTAAAATTGAAGAAAAAAATCAAAAACTTGACTGAATTTTTACCGGCCAAATAAACATTTAGAAAAAAAAATAGCTTCGACTAAAATATTTTACCTCAAACAATTTTAAAATATGGTAAAACCCACCGAATCTAACATAGTAGATTTACTACTTTCTGAGTTTGCTGCTTATATTGTTGATAAGTTACTTTATTTTATATTCTTTTTATTTAATAAAAAATTCTTTTCTTATAAATTAGGTATTAAAAATACTAGTTGAAATTCAATTAATCACATAGACTTTAATCTTGAATCAACCATCGTGAGATATAATGAATGGTGTATCAGTTTTGTTAGTTAAATCCATTTACTAAATTCCATCTATGTTATACTCTTATATATAAATCACTTACAGTACTCTCAATTTTCTAGTTTATCTTTTTTCGTACAAAGGAAATATAGACGTTCGCAATTCTATTTTATTTCTTACAAACATTTGCGCTTTCCTCAAAAATAAATTCCCTTAAAATTGTTTATATTTCTCCCCTAGTCTAAGAAAGATGCTTGTGTTTTCATACAGAAACATATGTCTCTCTTTGTGAAAAGAAGTCTGTTAACCTGTTGCATAGTCATTACAAAATGTACCATCAAATCAATCACCGAATGTCGCTATAATTAGCGTTAAAAATGACCAAGGAAAGAAAACGCTACGAAAGAAACGCCTTTACAGTCTATTTCAGAATCATTTATCTAGTAAGGAGTGGTAAAATTACTGGAACATGTGTCAGAGAGATTTTGCTATAGAATTGGGAGCCTTGCTTTGTAAAGGAGCTTATTTTCTCTTGTTCAGCGTGGATTGAACAGGACACAACTGTATTCCGAAGGGGATGTTCAAAATATTCCCTTTTTATTCTTAGTCATTTCTGAAGGTTACCAGTTTAGGATGCAACAGGTTAATTTATCTCTCTTAAAAGGGATACCATTTTTGTGAAAAAGAATTGTGAAGAATTATAATCCAAAAGTTTATCAAATAGCTAGTAAAAGGAATATAAATAGCCATGACAAATTTCATTTCCTGACTAAGGTGCTACATATTATTTTATAATTAAATAATTGTTTGAATATATTGAGCAAAATTACATTAAAACCAAAAATATTATAAACCCCTACTATCGGGGTAACAATTGAAAAAATCCCATTATGTTCTCCATCGAGGATTGTATCATTCAACCAGCGACCCCAGTCTCTAGCCCTGGGTCACGCTCCAGTGCGCTTTCGACCACCAACTGTGAGGAGAAAAGGGGAGAAGGCGGACCCCACACAGCACGAAACTTCCTGGGGACGTACGAATTGCCTCCATCACCTCCTTAAACCCTCCCGGGAGAAAGGGGAGCTTTCATGCTCGTTGCTACGATGCGCGGGGCTGGAGACCCTGACAACGTGCTTAGTGGTATTTCTGATAGATGTGCTTAGCGGGAGGCTTTAAAGACAAGCTTCCGTAGGCGATACATCGATGGATATTTTAAAGACGACCTTCCCTAAAAGATGCGTTACTGGATGTTTTTCAGATGAGCTTACTTAGAAGATGTGTTAATGTGTATATTGAAGCAATAATAACGTGTAAAAGTAATAACATGCAAAATACATTTGAATCATTAATTGCAGAATGGGAACAAGTGACAAATACTAATTTTACAAAAGACATGAAAAGTCATTTATTATCGTTCTTGGTGAAGCAAAGTCTAATTTTTTTCTAAAATATGAAGTTGTCTTCTAATACACATTATATATACATTTTCCGCTGATGTGAGAAAATATTTCACTAAACAAAACATTAAACTGCAATTTTTAAAAAACACTTCATTCAATGAGCGTGAGTTGAGAAACATATTTTAAGAAGTGTATAAGATCAACCTGCGAGTAAGTGGAAATTTACTTTGGAGTTGATTTATTTATTGTACTTAAGTTGGATAACCATAGTTTTTACATTATCTTAGTATTACGACAACAATAAAGTTAATCCCTTAAGTTTGATTTTCATGACAAAAATTGAAACATTGTAGCAAATCATAAAAAACAATTTTTAAAACTTTGTTAAAGAATGGAAAAATGGGAACAGATAATTTGATACAATTGAAAGACATATATTAATTTTTTTTTTATTTTGAGATTGTGTAAAAGTAATTTCTAAGCGATTATGTTTTTGAAAGATAATACGGGAAAAACCCAACATTTGGACTTTAATAAACTAATTGAGATTTTTCTCTTGTTCCTAACGAGTCAAATTTCATCAATGTTGGACGAAATATTAATGAATAAATAAAATTGTTTGAAGAACACATGCTCCCAGACAGAAAATCTGCTTTATATTTCTGCTAATAATAATGTTCGTGTTAGCGCTCTACAGGGTAGACTGATGGACTTATATTTACGAAATTTGGCTCAAGCATACTTTGTTGGTTGTTTATGTGCAGCTTGGGGGCTATGTAATTGAAGGTTTTATTTGAATTTCAATTATATAAAAATTAAGCAAACTTTCGGCATTTTTCCATAATAACTTGCAAAGTATTTTCAAAATAAAATTCATTTTTACACCACCAAAAAATGCAAAATTACCTTTACGATCATATGAATTAAATTGTTGTACAGTTTATTCATTTAAATTTAATAATTTTTTAAAAATATTTTTATATATAACTAGTCGCCTTCGGCGACCAGCTTGTTCGCCCGAAATATGGTTTTAACTGAATCTTTTATAATTTTACATTCATGGCTGCTTTTACAATGTAATTTTAAACTACCTATTCTGGAAATGAATGGCCTTATACCTGTTCTGTTCATTACCTACATAAATGACCTCAATGGAGTCTAATAACTGACCATGTCATGCAACATCTAATTGCACATTGCTGGCGCCATCTTCACTTTCTTATTTCTCTTGCAAAAAAAAAATCGATTTTAACTTTAAAATGGTGCAGCGCATTTATGTGGCCAGTTTATTTTAACTGAATTTAAACGTGCTTAAAAGAATGAAAACGTAGCAACCATAACCATTCAGCTTTTTGAATATGTTTCCTAATATATATAATGTCTTAGAGAGCTTGATTTACAGATTCCATAAAGACTTACATGAAATTGAATATGAAAGAAAATGTATTAAGATATTACTTCGCATTTCAACCCTAAAAGACAAACACGCAATTAAATACTTGCTTAAACAATGAAAACGGTTTCAAATGCGCTGCAACAATGAAACGTTGTTGTAAATTATGCCAAAATATATTTTAAAAAGGCTATTAAAATTAGAGAAAAGATTGTCCGGCAACTTAATTGATATCATTGAGAAGGTAATTTTTTGCACTTTCAGATGGTGTAAAAATGATTTTTCTGCGGTAGAACTTTCGGCAGTTATTAAGGAAAAACTCAAAAATTCGCTTAATTTTTTTAAAATTAAAATTTTAAAAAAAGAGTCAGAAGGTACACATATTGCCACCCTCCAAAGTTACCCAGCAGTTTTCTTATCGCGGGACTGAGGGAGGGTAATCTGTGCATGGGATGGCTGCTTGCCGGTGGGGTACGGGAAGCTTTTCTTGCCGTCCCAATTTCGGAGATGAGATTCCTGTGGTTTCTCTGAAGACGATCGGTGAGATTGTTATCTGTAACAAGAGTGCGTTTCCTTCTTTCTCTAGTCTATAGACTGTAAAATCTATTCATTCCTATTTCCGCAAGGGCTCTTTCTAGTTGGGAAAGTTGACGTAAATCCGATAATAGGCCGCAGGACATGCCTCGCTATCGTTCAAGTAATATTATTAGGTTGCAGGAAAACTTTTGAAATTAACCAAAGAAAAGAATATGAAATACAAAAAATTATAATTCAATGGTCTACATTGGATCGACGCAAATTAATAAATACAAAGAAATTAAAGTTATAAAATTTCCATTGTTCTGACCAATCAGAATGCCTTATACAGAATCACTATCGCGGAGAAAACCACAATTCAGCCCATGAGGAGCAAGGATGCAATCTTCCGTTGCGCGGTGTTTTTTTTTTTTTTTTTTTTTTGCATTTTATTTTTCAGAGGCTTCGACTTCAGCGATTCTAAAAAGTTCAATCTAGAAAATAAAATGGTTATTGCTAGGATGGAATGTAAAATCCACGCAGGGGAAGACTGTGTAGATGATTTTCAGTGTTGCTAAGATTTAACTCTTGAAAAAATTAAATTTTGTGCAGGTCAGTGGATTTTGACCGATGAAAAAGAAACAAAA
The DNA here is from genome assembly GCA_013235015.1 of Araneus ventricosus. Taxonomy (NCBI): domain Eukaryota; kingdom Metazoa; phylum Arthropoda; class Arachnida; order Araneae; family Araneidae; genus Araneus; species Araneus ventricosus. Next base: position 90,078 of record BGPR01005377.1, read on the forward strand.
GTAGAGCCACAATTAAAAGCTTTTTTCATTGAAAATAATTCCTAACAAAGTCTATAATCAGTGGTGTAAAATACTTGGGTATTAATTTTTAATGGTAAATACTTACCAATTATTTATTTTAATAAAGTAAATACTTACCTGGATTTATTTTCAATTACTTTATTCATATAAAGTAATTAATATGGTTTGAAAATATATACCCAGATGATAATATAATTTAATTTTAATAATCACAAAGGAATTCAATCAATCAAAATTATTCAATTAAGTTTTATAAAACTAAAATATTTATCAGAAAAATCAAATACATTTACTACATCATGCTTTTAACATAAATACGCAGTTTATGAATGATAGAAGAATGTGCACCATTATCTCTAGATGTACCTATAGCTAAAATGTATAGGTTTTAAAAAAAGTATTTAAATGAAATTCTAGGTTAGAAATCTTGTGTAAAACTACAGATTTTACTAATAATACTTAATATATATTACATAATATCATTAATAAAATTTAAATATTAACCCTCCCGATTTTGGAGATCAGTTTGATGAAAATGTATTTTACTGATAGTTAAATGCCTAACTTAGTTTAATTTATTATTGGATACATTGTGAGGACGATAGCGTTGTACAGATTAGTACCACTTTTGATTGAAAAAGCTGTCGTTTAAACCAGCACGCTTAATCTTCCTCTGCAGAGCTTTGTTCCAGTTTCTAGTGTATGGCATCACTGTGGGCATACTAGTGCATCTGTGTCTCTGTTCATGTTTTTAATGAAAGTTTATGAACTGAACTACATTTTACTTCCCGCATTAAATTACTGTATGGGAATTGATAAAAAGGAAATGAATTCATTTGCATGTATAAAACAGTAGCAGGTTTATTAATACAAGAAATCTACGATGCGTTTATCAATGCTGATGGGACTTGGGTATAAATATACTAAAGGCAGAATAAAATTGTTTCTAAACCCAAGATGGAAAATACTGTCTTTTAATTTTTCCTTTAATTGGAAGTGTTACTTTTAGGAGGGTTATAAGTATCAAAGGAAAGCATAGGGACTAGAGAATAATGCTTCTGGCACAGAGGTGCAGTTCCCAGAACTCAAGCAATGCTTGGCCAGTGGTCGATTGAGACACAGCAAAATGCAATTCTATCACTCACTCAAGGATATTATAGCCACATGATACACTTACCTACTCTGGGCTTGGACTCCAGGATAAAAATCCAGTTTTAGGAAGGTGGACAATACAATCTGTGATGGACTGCCAGTACCTCTAGCTTGTTCTGTATCCGTTCAGCGTAAAATATAACAGCCAACCCACAGTACCCCCCTCATGAAACCTACTTTTAGAGAGGCATATAGAGAATGTATGGAAAAAACATTTTAAGCTCATGGCTGCATTGTACATTTCAAATGCCTGCAAGCCTCAGGAGCCCAAGCTCTATTTGCAGGCATCTGAAGTAACATATCTGCCTCCTGGGACTGAGAGACTTTTAGTCTGTGTCTCAAAAGGCTATCCTACTACCAAGATTTCAAAACTATATGATAACTTTTCTTTTTTTTTTTATCTCTATTTTTTGGGACTATTATATAATTTTGTCCTTATCTTATAGACAATGAATGACGTTTGTTTATAGAAAGAGCCATCCAGAATATTTAGCAGATTTCATTACGATTTTTCAATTATAATAACTAACATTTAATTTGCTGGCCTTTTCAGAAGGTAAGAGTTTCAGTATCATTTCAAAAAAATCAAAGTAATAGCCCCAAATTATTTTAAACAAAATATAATAAAAAAAAAATTAATCATCTCTAATCTGGATACATTAATTTATAAATTATAAAGCTATTAGATTTTAAAAATTACATGAGACGTAAGGCAGGACGCTAGGAAGTAAGCCGCCAGTTATATCCCTAAAACAACACGATGGAATACACATTTGTAGTTGTGTTATCGAACAGAAAGAAACCATTTTGGGCTTTAGGAACCATAAAGACAGTTCTAGATGAAAATAATTATTTTCAAAATATCATAATGTAGGTACTACAGAAATATTATCATTTTCTTTATTTAAAATACTTCAGAATATTAATGACATGACATACTCTAATTCAGTTTCTTAGAGGCTATAGGTTTTAGCAATTTATAGATAACAAAGCGATAGAAAATCTCAAAATAGTATTTGATTCATTACTGATGATGTTTTTCAAAGGAAAATAGTATAATACTCATTGGAAATTAATACAAATATTTGCAGAATCTAAATGTCTCATCCAATTTTCCATATAGTGGAATTGAATAAGAGTACTATTACCTTTTCGCATATTATCAGTATTTTAGAAAAGTAAGGTATTTATTAATATGGAGGTGAGCTCGAATCAGGCCCAGGAATCAGACATCTCTGTTTTAATTTTTTAAAAGAGCTTTAATGAAAATGAGAGAGAAAATTACGATGAAAATGACTAAATGTATATTAAGACTGAAAGAAGGATTTCAAATTCAGATTTTCAGGAGATAGATGGGGTACATAATTAATGATAGAAAAAGAAATAGCTAACAATCACGGATACAGATAAAAGGAAAGACATTTTGTTGCACTACTCTTTTAAATGAAAAGCGGTAACAACAGGGTGAGAATAAGACTACTGAATGATTTATTTAGGAAAAACATGAAAATATATAATTTATAAGTCAGGATAATGCACAGTTATATGACCACAACTAGAAATAAACTACCCAATAATGAAGGTAGTTTAGAGGCCAGGTCTTTAACTATGGCCGAATATAAGCTAATGTTTACTTAGAAACAAAAGAGTACAGAAAGACATTTTTTGTTTTCCTCTCTTTTCAAGGAAAGGCATTAGCAAATTCAGAAATAAGGCTACTGTTATAAAATTTATTTAAAGAATGGCTGGAAAATATATATAGTTTGTAAATCAGGTGTTGTGGTTGCAGTACAAGGAATATATTATTATACAATCTTATATTTTATAGAGGTGAAATAATAAAAAATAAGAATTAGGAGGTGAGTCAAATTAAACTATATTTAATTTTTTTTTAAATTTCATGTTGTCAATGGTGGGAGGGTTTGCCACGTGTGGTAAGTGAGGTTTTAAGTTTAAAGACAGGTTTCCTCTTTACTTGCATGATAAGGAAGTACAAAATACATCAGAATAGTTCAAAATTTTTCCTTGCTTTAGCAATCAAATATAGGAATATCTCTATTAATATTAAAATAGAATCTGTGTGCAGGTTTAACTCTCTTACCGAATGGACTTCATTCAAGCCTAGAGGCAGATTTAGCTGCAGGCAATGCTTTAAGAGGGTAGAGATGTGCAATTTAAAATTAATCGACATTTGGCCTTTCATCTCTTACTCAGCTTAAAGTCTTCCACACAAGAATCAGCACTTTAGAAACGTAAAGTGCAGAAAATTGCCTTTTCCATCGCTTTTAAATTTAAAGTTATACAATTTTGGCTAATAGTAATGGAATTTTTTTAAAATTGTTTTTGCTTTCAAATTACAAGCAATGCTTTTCAATTGTTGCATTACAAGGTTCAAACCATTTTGCATATAAGTATACAGGAATATGCAAGGGAGAAGACTCTATGATGTCAAAAGAATTCGAACTCAGAGATTTTGATCACATTTTGGGCCTCCTGGAGTCCAGAGAGCACAGTTTAGAATCTTGTCTCTGTGTCAATGCGGGCACGGACAGTTTATGTTCTAATTAGTACTAGACTCAAGGAAAGATCTAAAACAAATGAGTCATCAAAATCTCGGTATCGAACCTGTTTCAATGCCTCTCTTTTAATAACTAAGTAACTCTGGAAAATAAAACAGTTTATTATATTACTATACTGAAAAGCTGTTACAAATTATGCCAAAATAATTTTAAAATTCATTACTATTGAAAAATTATGCAATCTAATTGCATATTCAGAAAAGAACAATTTCACTTGCTGGGTATGTTTTTAAAGTGATTTTTATTAAATTATCAGGCCTAAAGTTTATAAGATGAAGGCCAAAATGTCAATTAAATACAAACGTCCACCTTCGAAATAACGTTTATGTAAATTCATGCTTCTAGGCAGAGACGATCTTAAATAGTAACTCTGCAGAATTCTGATACAATAAAATGAGATGACTTTGACATTGCAGTATTGAAAATTCTTGAACTGACTTCGTGCGAAATTCCTGATTACAGAGAAGAGAAACACAATCAACTTTGAACTTTAAAACTTTCATTACCAAAGCTATCATCCTGAGCCCATCAATGAGCAACATGAAACTAATTAAGGGAGGAAGAAGCTGTTGGACATACACTTGAATTTGAAGCATTTTGATATGCTTCGATTTTATGAAATATATTATTTTTTGTGTAATAATATATTTTTTATGTCAATATGAAACAAGCAATAACTGGATCATATAAAACTAATAACTATATTTTTCATGTCGTCTTTAATATTTTACCTTTGCCGATCTTACGAATTCTTCGTATGTCTGCTCACTGAAAGAGAGGGAACAAGATGTCTTTTCTCATTTTTATTTCATGTGCATCTTAAGCTTATCGGCTTCCTGGTCAAATTAATTGTACTTCAA
>BGPR01005378.1:0-51093 GCA_013235015.1 Araneus ventricosus
AAAGAGTTTCATTACAGTGTATGGCAACAGTGGAAACCTATTTTTTTTGCTTATATCGAAATTAGTGTCATCTCGGAAAAAATAAATGTTGCCACATTATACCAACAACTAATGCTGTCCATGTTTATTTGCATTGAACACTTTTAGTATTATAAAACTATTGCATAAAAAAAGCCTTAAGTTTTCTTAATAAAACCAAATATGAAAATTTTCTCCTGTCATTCGTTCCAGTGTTTTTTTATTTAAAAATCTTTTTTGTCATTCATTGTGGACACGCTGTATTTATATTTTGTTTATATTTTATAACAGAAGGCAAACTAATTCAAAGAACTTCAAGACATGGCCGAAAATAATTGAAACTGATACATCAACTTTTAATTACTGTATCTTTAAAAGCTTGAGAAAAAATTTTCTTAGAATTTACGGATAATTATGTAACATGTTTTTTCAAATCATTCCTGCACTAATAATCTAGAAAATACTGCAAATGTGAAGACTTCATTCTTCCAAATAAATCAGAAAGACCTTTACTATCCATAAGGCGAGTCCTACCAGCAGACTGTTAATCACATTAATCTTTGAACACAGACGCATTATCGTCTTGTAACTCTATGGAGATGTCTTTTGTGTAAAAATCTATGCCTCGCAGGACTTAGTTCTTTGATGTTAAAAAAAGAGCCCTAACAAACTGGCCGGCGTTATCCCAACGATCATTAGCGAAGCCCCTGTGGTTCTTCGTATTGTTCGTTATGCTCTATGTCAGACTTTTTTAATCCTGGCAAAGAAAGAAGTGTTGTTTGTCATCTAATGGAGGTAACTAACTTTTTCTAGTGAGCATTGAAGCAAAATCTACTCTAGGGTTTTGAAGATTCTAATATTTTGTGAAGTTTTTTGGGTGACTAATGACTTGTTTGTATAAGGTTTAATTAGTAATTCGATAAATAGTTCCGCAAAAATTCGCTGCTATTTTATGCTATGCCGAAAGGCAATGAAGCTGATTAAATTTATGATTTTCTCATTGAAATAATAAAATATATATAGGTCGATGATGATGTAATTTTTAAGACAATTCTTACAAACTAGAAAATTACCCGTTATAGTATAACGGGTGCAAATTGCCTATTCATTAGAGAGATTTCCCGTCAATGTTTCACTAGAGTGAATTAATAATTAAATAAGTTAGATTAAGATTAATGCTATTAATCTTAATTAACTAATATAATTAGTTACATAATTAAGTAATAATAATTATTCCATTAATTAAGTTCGTCGGTATTGATCGTAAAAAATATAGTGAACTAATTCATGAGTGTAAAGTATTAAATTATAGTAAAAAATATATACAAAATATGTACGTAATAATTCAATAACCATGAAATTTTCAACTTGTCAAACATAAGTCAAAAGTTAAAATTTCAAGGGAATACTTTTTCGAAATTCTCATCAAAACACAGCACTTCTCTGCTTGTCAAACTTTGCCAAAAAATATTATCAAATATGTCATCACGATTGCAATAAATAATCAGATGCATCATGGTGTCCAAACTATATCACTCGCAAGATATACCACTGACGTGATTTATTACTTTCTATTTAAAAACGGAAATTAATTTGAAATATACGATTAATATAATTTAAAATGTCTCGGAAACTAATGATCAAGGCCGGATAAACCTTACATCAATCGATAACAAATTTTATTTCACTATTTTAGAGATATTAAGGTATCCGACTGGTTTTAAATCGTCGTTTTTGATGAAATTATCAAAAAAAAAAATTATGACTTAATTTTGTAGCCTGTTTAACCAGCTTTCTAAAACTTTATCACTTTTTACTCTATGTGAATTACAAATGGAGTTGCAGCTGTTTTAATACCGAACTGTAAGCATTATTTTATGTTGCATGAAAACTTTAAATGTGTTTTCTGAGGAATGATATTTTTGAGGAAAACTGTCGACCGTAACAATGATTTCTCAAAAAGTTATTCAAGTATTGATATGAAATTTTCTGAGATTGTTTTCTGTAATATGGTTGATGTTTCCCTCTAAAATCTAAGGTCAATTTTAAAACCAAGTATTATTTTTAAGTGCTTAAATATAAACGAAAAGCATTTTTTATGAAAAATTACCAGTTTAGTAACTATGTTCAGCTATATCTCAAAACTATTTTGAAGCCCAAGAAACATTTTAGAGCATAACACAGATAACTGTCATAAAATGTACGCCTACAAGGATTATGTATATTTAGAATATGATTTTGTCTATGGCTGTTAGCGTAAGGCAAATATTTTAGTCATTTTTCTTCATTTTTCTAAGTTTTTTTTAAAAATATATTATTTTGAAAGCCTAATTTTACAATATTTTCATTGTTTTAAAACATATATATATATGTTATTTTTCAGCTGCATAAGTTATTTTTGAAAAAATGTCTCCGGACACAGTCGGATACCTTAAATTTGAAATTAGAACAACAATTACATTTTTAAATTACTGAAATTTAGGTGTTCAAACACTGAAATAATGCTGTTTAATGTCTCGCAGTGTTATGGCACGAATTTTATTGTTGGTGACGTCAGAGCGTTATCGGATCAATGAGAGACAGATCTGGGCTATTATATAGGTAATACGCCAACCATTTCAAATAATTCATTTCTTCACTCTGACCATATTACACTGGCATACAAAAGCTAAGGAACATTTCGTAAAATGGGAGAAATTTGCAATTTATGCGAAAACTATGTTTCAAAATAAGTTCTGGAGAATCATGTGACATTCAATAGAGTATCATATACATATTACAGTGAAGATTCGGTCACGAGGGCAATTAGGGGGGCCACCAGAAAGGGATGAAGACGAAAATGGAGTTTCAACCATCCTGTTTCACAGAAAGCTGATAACGAGGTATAACTTTTATCAATGGTTATGGCTTAATGTGCATAATATTTACATGCATTTTCGTAAGCATAGCACAAATATTCTGGAAGATATAAATGTTTATTTTAAAAAATCCCAAATTTTTCTGCATGTGTATATGCGCTTATAACATGCAGAGTTTTCATACAAATTATTCAAAATTTGAAGAACACTTGACAATATGTTACAGACGTATTGTATTAAACTTTGAAGTAAATTCGTTGAATATTACAGGAAATATGAGTGTTTGTGCTAAATTCTTTACTGCGCATGTGCGATACGCAGCGGAATTTTTCTTTCATAACTTCAAAGCCAGATATATAGAGCAACTTAAAAAATAAACATATGAAGGGTACTAAGAAGTAGATGGTAGAAAAGAAGGAATAAAAATGAAAAAATACGATTAAAAAATTTCGAATATTGTTTTGAAAGCAAAATAAGATTTTTCAACGCAAAATATATACTCCCATTAAATAACTACCTTTTAATTGTAAAAAAAAACATTTAATAATACCTCGCGAGGCTCTCTTTAAAATTTGTGATCAAAAGAAATTTTCGCATTGTGCCATACAATCAGACATTTGGGACTGGCATGAATAAAATTCTTCTAAAAGTATACGAAATTCCACTGGTTTTTCCACTCTTTTATTTAAATTTCATAATTTTGAAATTTTCTGGAGATAGCTTTAAAATCAATATCCGTAAAAGACGAATGTTAGATGAAAAGCCTCTTTCTGCTAATAGATTTGTTAAAAAATATGACAAACCTCCAAGTAAAATATAACACCCACAGGTTTCATCATGTCAGTTTTTATGTCATTTTAAAATTAAGAAATTAGCTATCCAGTCACGCCAGTTTGATTGCCATGCTTCTTTTCTCTGCTACAGTACACGAGTGGTGATCAAAAGCAATTGAGAAAGATGGCGTATCAGCAAAGCTAACACACGCAGAGTGAAGATGCTTTGCATATTCTGATATTGAACCCTCTCACACACGCATCGAATGTCACAAGGTCATATTTCCTGCCACTTCTGCGCAGTAGAGCTTTGAATAATGCTAATGTTATGGCAGAAAAAGTTGAGATGAAAACTGGGTTCAATCTCTTTGAATTCTCCATATCCTTGAGTAATAGCCGTAAGTGTACGATTCATCCCCGATTTCAAAAAGTTTCCCTTATTTTCAACACATTAAAAGATATCGACAGCAACTGAAAGCCAGTTTTTCTTTTCAGTCTGCAGAGAATAGTTTCGGACAAACTCGGCAAACACAAGTCTCATACACAAATCCTCAGTAAGAATGGACTGAATTGAACCATAACTCATGCTGACTATTCAGATAACTCACGAATAGTGAGCGATTAAGTGATTCTCACGCTTATCTTGGGTTTTTCGGCATTTTCCGATGTTTGGAAGTCATCACATTCGACATCTTCACGGCGATGTTGGAAGCGTTTGTTAACAACTCATAAATTCTTGTGCGGCTCATACAGTATTACCCATAAGCTTTCTTCATAAGCATAAGTCTTACCACACGTATCATCACACATGCGTTTGGCAAAATTTGAAGCAGATTCTCTGCCATAAGAAACGTGACGATATCGTCGCACACACATATTTGCAAAGCTGAACCGAACGGAAGTGATGGAATCTACGAGTGGTGCCTGCTTTGGAGAGTTTATGGTCAATAACAGCCAAGTTTGTTTTAGCTATGAGGGTAGGGCACCTATTCCGATACGTTTTGCTCTCCCCTTGTATAATCGTTTTCCTATTCCATAATTCGCATATTTTCTAGTTAATTTATTTTATGTATCATCTATCCTATTAAAATTCGAAGGTAAAGAAACATATCTATCTATCTTCTCACGAACTAATGAATCCTGAAGCCGTAAGTACCAAAAGATGGAAAATAATCCAAGGAATGCATTTCGACTCTTGAAATTCCGAAATTATAGTTAGTTAAAAAGATTAATTAAAAACGTCAAAATGAATTAATTGACGTGCTGCCATCTATAGGCAGCATGGTGAATTCATTCACAGCGGATTCTTTTTTCCCTATTATTAGTTTTCGCATCCGGTGTCGCATTTGTTTTATTTATTTAACGGAAGTTGGTATTTCATTTTGAGCGAGCTTCTGTGTTTGGATTTATTAAAAAAGGAAAAAAATCGTTTTCATGCTTTTTTTCTTTCTTTTTTTTTATTAAAGTGTTTAACTTCATAACGTTTGTTAGGGAAAGTAATTGACAATATTTGTTGATTGTAGAGAAAAACGGAGGCGGGGCATATGAAAATATATGGACCTCAAGGTCTCACATGACTTCACTTCTCTCCGCCTGGGAATATCCTATTATTCGTGATAGCCCGTGCAACGCCGGGCCACACAGCTAGTACGTATAAAAGTTCTTTGGGCATAGTTAGATGATGGAATAGACTTTTAACTTTGAACTCCCTCTTTCATCCTAATACATATAAAAATTCCATTTTCAATTCAATATTCATTTATACGTGGTAAAAAGTTTGTTTTCTGTTTTACTTATAAACACGTAACATGCTGTTGATATTTCGCATTCGACCTTAGGAATCAATTAAAGTTCTAAAATGAATGATTTTATTATCAGTAAATTACACTCTTAAATTCTGAGATAGGAGCATATACTTCTTTTTTATTTTTATATATACATGTTAATTACATTTATATAATGTTTCCTTTCCGCACCTCCACGCGTTCAGAATATCATAACTTGCATTGTTTGCTTAAAAATTTCAGTTCTTATATACATATATGAGAACCAATTTCTAGAATCTAAATGAAAACCTTTGACGAAGCATGACTAAATAATGTCACTACGCAATTAACTTCAACCAAACCCAACCAATAGTACAGGGTGACAATTATTGAGCTAGTGAAATAAGAAATAAAATTTTCAAAAACTACTGAGTTCAAAAATTTTAATCAAATTTTAAAAGTGACTACAGATATTTGGATTTAGTTTATGACATGTTCGATATGCTTGCCATCAATGGCTGTGACTTGGTGCAGACGAAGAGCAAAATTCTGAAAAAATCGCTGAGGTGTCGAGACATCGACACTACCAGTTCTCTCGAACTTTTCAATAACATTTTTGATTGTTATAACACTTGGACCGGTTGTCTTCAGCTTGTACTCGGTCGCAAATTTCTTTTCAGCTTTGACGATCGATATACGCTCAGAAACGCTGTATTTCAACATTTTCAACGAAAAATGAACAACAAAAACAATAATAGTGTACATGCTCAAAAGCAATCACACCATACCCTGCATTCAACCGCCAAGTTAACTGAATCTCGCCGGCGCACAGTGTGTAATTTCGGCAATCTAGGTGGGAAAAATTAAAATTTCGACCTTTTTAAAAATTATTAATCGCTATATATTTCGATAGCAAAATATCCGTTGCATATGAAAAAGGGTTTAGTTTTTCAGAATATCGCCAGGGGGCGCTATTATACTCGTCCGAATGGGCGCGGCTTTGCACCTGCTGTGCTTAGTCCTAACTGCCAGGTCTCTCAGCAGAGAATTCGTTGACATTGCATTCGAGGACTACTGTTTCTAAATATTATTTATTTTTACACCTACATTTCTACAGTATTTTCTATCCATCAATGTCATTTTTGTTTCAAGAACAGAGTTTATTGCCGTGAAACAGCCTCTAAAAGTGGTGAGTCATTTTTTTGCAATATGAAAGCGAAGTCACAAGTTTATGTAAAGTTTTAGTTAAGAGTACCACCGAGTACCACTTTGCGGTTGCGGAGTCATCAATGATAGATAATTTATAAGTCTAGATATTAAAAAATATCTTGCGAAAACTTGCGATTTATATTTTTTTATCCTTTTCTGCAGAATGGCACATTCAATTCCTCGGAGACAGCTTTTCGAAGCATGGATGAAAAACCCGAAATGTCAAAAGTAGACGCATTGATTGCATTTATTATGCAAGAACTTGGAACTATTTCGAATTCGGAAAGTGCTGTGATAAGCTTGAAGAACAAGCGCTTGTGTTAATGGTAGATAATGGTTTGTCCACTCTTCAGTACCAACGAATATTTGAGCATGCTGAAAATCTGAATTCCAAATTGTATCCTTCCCATCATAAAGTTAAAAAAGCCAAGCAGTTATGTTGTTCGCACAGTATTAGTATGACAAACATCAGCAGAAATTAACTTTGCAGACACTCGTTGACCATTCTGTTTCACGTATTTGTCACTGAAAAATTACGTTTGTCCACAAATACTGCTTTTGATGTTATGAAATGGGGATCTGATGGATCCGGGCATAATCGATATAAACAAACGTTTTCTGAGGAAACTTTCCGTGACGAAAGCCTTTTCAGCAATTGTGTAGTTCCACTGCAAATTCATAGTGGTAAAGATGATTTCAAAAGTGTCATTTAGAAAAACCCAGTTCCGTCTTCGACTAAGTACTGTCGACCTATTAAATTTATTTTTGCCAAAGAATCATAAGATTTGATTACTACATAAGTTGAAGAAATAAAACATCAAATAAAAGAACTCGAACCGACGAACATTTTCTTTGATGATTTGGAAATTTCTGTAACGCCAACTCTGATATTTTGTATAGTCGACGGAAAAGTTTGTAATGCTGTATCATCGTGTCCATCCACCCAAACATATTACTTGTGTGGGGAAAAACCCAAAGAAATGAACAACTTGCGTGTCATCTCCACCCAAAAAAGAAGTGAGCAAAGAATTTCTTCCGTTTGGCATATCACCCCTCCACTCTTGGATAAGGCTAATAGAATGCGTTCTTCATATTTCATATAGGCTAAAAATTAATACATGGCAAGCACGAGAAGCTGAAAAAAAGAAAAAGTGTCTGAAAAAATAAGTTTAAGAGAGATTTAGACGAGAATTAAGTATTTTAGTTCACATGCCAAAGCAAAAGTGTGGCAACACAAATGACGGCAACACTGCCCGCAAATTTTTTAGACATCCTGTGAAAACGGCAGAGATAACTGGAGTGGAGTTGAACTTGATCAAGCGTTTGGGAATTATTCTCGAGTGCATAAACTGTAACATGAAAATCAATTTAGAGAAATTCGCAGAATTTACGAGAGTGACACAACACATATACCTCCGAAACTACAGTTGGTATCCAATGCTTATAAGTCTACATAAATTTTATTTAGCGGGAGAGACATAATTGAAGCGTGTATTCTTCCGATTGGATCATACTCTGAAGAAGCCCCGGAGGCAAGAAATAAACACAATAGACAATATAAGGAACTATCTACAAGGAAGTCATCCAGGGTAAACACAAATACAGATTTACTACATAGATTGCTCATCATATCCGATTCCTATATAGCAAGTTTACGGGCAGCTCCAAAATCCAAAAAACCGGAAATTGGATCGAGAAATGAAAAAATTGTTAGAATTATGTTTATCGGATGAGGAAGATTCTGTCATTGTGTCTGAGGACTCATCAGAAAAGAGCAGTAGCTCAGAATGGAAACACACTTATATATTATTTGAACAAGCGTGAAACACTTTTGTACGAGTGCTTTCACTCAAAACCAATTTTCAACTTTTTTCCACTTTTCTGCTTATATTTTTAGCTCGATTTTTCTCAAATATTTACTATTACATATTAAGAAAACATTTTATCTGAGAAAATACGTTTACTTTTTATTTTTTCTATTTCTAGAACACCAGTGTTTCTCATATAACATGTTTCCATGCCTATGTATAAAAGGAGCTAATATTTATGTTATTGTAAAAACGTTTGTAAAATTTCTGATATATTAAAATAAGTTGTTCAGTTAAACCAATTTGTGTGTTATTAACAGTATTTATCCTAAAAACCGAACAATCAACTTTTGTTATTGAAATATTAATTTTTTTCACCTAGATTGTCGAAATTGCACACTGTGCGACGGTTCAAAAGTTATCAAGGTATTTTTTTATATAGCTCAATAATTGTCATCCTGTAGTAATTACTGCGTACTAACATATTTATCCTGATTATAATATTTTTTATCAGAAATTACAATATAGGATTACTGCATAAAATTTCAGTAAAATATTCGAATGAATATTCTCTTATAACATTTGCGTTTCCCAAGAATAGAAGGAAACCACGTCAGCTTTATCACTGTTGACAACTCAGATTAAGGTCCAGCTTAGGTGCTGAAAAGTGGTGGATGCCGTGAGATGAAAACTAGTATAATAAAATCTTTTAATGTTGCGTGCAGTCCCCAGCTAGAAAAGGCAGCGATTTATGGGTTTTAAGTTGCTTTAAAAGTTAAATGCAAGACTAATGTTCCGTTAGAAACAAAATCAATAAATCACGCGTAATTAGCTGGTTAAACGCATCTGAATTTTAAGAGTGTTGAAATTTCTAAAGTATTACGGCTCAAACAAATGTTGATGATCATTTTTTTCATTCATATTACATACGCCAGAAATTCGGAAACTTGTGTGTTCATAACGGCATTAAAATCTGATTCTATAAACAGTAAACTTTGCAAACGAACAGAATTCGACTGCAAGATAGAGAAATTATTTATTAAAAGAACTCTATCTCTGATTTTAAGAGGCCCTGTTAGAATTCTCAAAGAAGCATGGAGACTAAATGCGTCAAGGAAATAGGTATAAAACAATCTTCAAAATAGAAAAATATGACAGATCTTACTAACAAATTCTTTTGAAAGATATATAAAGCTCAATTGCAATTCTAACCATAACGAAAAGCTGCTCTATATTCTCACATAGTCATTGTGAACCCTTAATTTCAACTTCTTTTGAATCTATAACATTACCCTAATTCCGGAGTTATCAATTCCGGAGTTATCAATATAGTAGATTAGGTGGTGAAGGTTACTGATGTAGCCGCTAAAGGCATGAGCTCGTTCAAGGCATGATAATCACAGGCAGAGTGATGGACGAGTACAATATCCTAGCTACTTTGAACACAGTACTTAACACTATCATTAGCACGTATACTTTCCTACTTCAGAAGGATTCCTTCATAGTGATACAGTGCAGGTAACACTATGAAGGAATAAGAACCCAACTTTAGAATGAAAACTCATTTAATATAACAGCAATTAAGTTAAAAACATAATTTAAACTTCAACATCATATGACCACGCGCGCTGTGAGATGATAACAAAAGTGAGAGACTGAACAGGTGGGAAAATCGCCCTTAAGTACTACAGCAGCTTACTTGCCATTGGTTAACGGATGACATCACCAAAGTGGGCGGATTACAAATGCATGCAATTTGTAGTTATCATTAGCATGTATACTTTCCTACTTCAGAAGGATTCCTTCATGGTAATACAGTGCAGGTAACACAGAATAAGAACCCAACTTTAGAACGAAAACATATTTAATATAACAACAATTATGTTAAAAACATAAATTAAACTTCAATATCATATGGCCACACGCGCGGTGCGATGGTAACAAAAGTGAGAGACTGAACAGGTGGGAACATCGCCCTTGCCATTGGTTAACGGGTGACATCACCAAAGTGGTCGGATTACACAAATGCATGCAATTGTAGTTTACGACACAGCTGATGATGATGCCACAAATCTAAACATGCGCCACTATGTAGGAAAACACTCATCAGTTACATTTTACCATCCTCTTTATTTCTCATAGATCCAATCCTTACGATATTATAAGAGAAACTGGCGTCTAAGAAAAGGGGATGAGATTTCTTTTCCTCCCATATCCGGACAAATGGAATCTATGTTCATCTTCCGGCTTGCCGATAGCAATTTTTTCAATATTTATTACATATAAACGAAAATAAATATTCAAATTTTGAAGTAATATGTTAGAAAAAAAATTTTATGTTACATCTAAACAAGCCATGAGACAACCTTCAAACGTGTTTTTAAACTAAAAGTGTCATGGAAATGCATGTAACTATTTTTTCAAAACTGTCAAGCCAAAACGGCCTTAATAAAATCTTCGAAAGAGACATACTGCAAAATTTTAAATCCAACCTTTATCAAACTCTCTCGGTCCTTTCTAAATTAAAATAGGACAAAACATTCTCTAGCTTTCCGAATTCCCCATCTGCTTAGCAATTAGATTTTACAAAAGAGTTTTTAAAATTTTCTTGCCATCTAAAATGCACTTGATAAGATACCTATCCGAAACTTACAACCAAGACAGTCAGCACTGTGAAAAAAGTTCTGAAGAACTCTTTTTCAGTTCAAAACACCATTTGTTTTACTTCCTGAGTTGTTTGAAAGGTGAAAAAAAATTGGGGGAGAAAAGAAACATGTAGAAAAGTTAATGAGAAAATTTAGAAAACTGTTTTTGTTGTCTGAGATACTTTCTACAGAATCAAGACACGTCTAGACGGAAGAAAAATATAAATTAGAAGAAAGAAATTGGATGAATTTGTGGAATTATTGCTTTTTTTCTTGAATATATTTTCCTCATTTTCTATCAGGTGAGAAATGAATATCGTTGATAATCCTAGGCTATGGTGCATTTAAGTCGCTCGGAAAATTTGCGTATCCGCATATGAAATGAAAACTTAAAACTTTCACAATTCAGTAAAACTGCATTTTTAACTTTTTCGGAAAGCTTTTTTATCTGTTTATTTGATAAAAGTATTAAAACAAGAAAATCACCCAAAGAAAATAACGAACTTTGAAGTGCAACGAATTTTTTAAAATTTATAAAAAAAATAAGAAAAGGAGTTAAAAATTTGACGGTATATGTATGATAAATGAAATTGCTGTACTATGCAAAACTGTTAGTTTGCAGCAAGTGGAAAAGAAAATAATAATTTGAAAGAAAATAATACAATTGCTGGAATGATGAAGTGAATTTTATGAGCAATATTTGATGAGATATATTTATTTAATTAAACTGAATTATTTGCAGGAATTTTGCTGGACTTGCACCACCACAATATTGGCATTTACAGCACAGATTAGATGGAAAATGCTTCCCCACTTGGGATAAAATAGCACATTGCGTATCAACACCAAGTTAATAATCCTGGGTCAAACATTCGAAAGGTTAACACTCTGACTCCTAAGCAGGCCGTAACCGGACATGCAACTTCTATACTAGTGGGGCAGATTTCGACCGGTTGCTGTTCCGAAAGGGGGTAGAAGGCAGTTGGGCGAGTGGTCATTAAAGGGACCCTTAGGGGAGAGATGAGAGATGAAAGGCCTGCAATTCATATCTCCCACCACCCGTAGTGAGGAGAATAGGGGGGACGGGGCGGACGAATCCATTCCACAGATCAATTAGTAAGCAAACTTCCGTATATAACTGTACTCAGATTTTGAGAACTCTTAGTAGTCAGAGGGTTAATAGATCTGAAACTTAGAGAGGAAAGTCCCGGTTCATGCTCATTTCTGCTTAAGTGTCTGGAACCCTATCGTGTAGATTAAATATAATATAAGATGTTAAAATAGCAAATCGATAAAAGAAAAGAATTTTTGGTGAGATGTACAGGGTAATATTTTTAAACTGACAGTACTCAGAGCCTTCTGCAGCTCGATCTATCAACTGAAATGCCACCAATTTTGGTAGGAGGACTAATGACGACATGGGGAAAAATATTCTGTAATAAAAAAATTAGTTCCGAAAGTCGTCAATAGGGGAAAATGTGGCGCTGTTGTTGTCTACACAACTGAGAATTAGACAAATGAAAACCAAAGAAGAAAGTTCAGTGCAAAACCGCTTTAATACAGCAAATAAACTGCCCAAGTTCTAAACAGGTTCAATATAGCAAATGAACTGCCCAAGTGCAAAACCGCGTTAATACAGCAAATGAACTGCCCCAGTGCCAAACCGCATTAATACAGCAAATGAACTGCCTCAAAGGGCTACAGAGATGAAATTACAGTGCACCATAATTCCTTATTCAATAAAATTACTTCCTCGGCGAGGGCATGCGATGACCCTTCATTATGATTCAATGTGACCATCCTTTTCGTGGGCCACACATTGCATCTGTCATTCTTTATGTCTATTCTCCCCGAATTTTACCTCGTGAGACTTTTGCCTGTGGTGTTATTTGGAGTCTAAGGTGCATCTTGGTGAGGTCCCGACGTTGACGACCTTAAAGGACAACACATATTGCGGACTGTCTTGAGCATTCCTGGTGACATGTTATTTTCGACCGTCGAGAATGTAGTGTACAGAATGCAATGTATGACCAACAAGAAGGGTGGCCACATGAAAGAATTCTGGTGCTATGGTGCATTGCAATTTAATTTCTGTAACCATTTTGGGCAGTTCATTTGCTGTACTAAAGTGGTTTTGCACAGAAATTTCTCCATTGTTTTTCATTTGCCTAATTCACAATTGTGTAGACTACAACAGAGCCACATTTCCCCCATCGGCGACTTTCGGAACTAATTTTTTATTACATACGCTTTTTTCCCATGTCGTCATTAACCCCTTACCAAATTTGGTGGAATCTCAGCTGATAGATCGAGCTACAGAAGGCTCTGAGTACTGTCAGTTTAAAAAAAAATCACCCTGTATATTTTATCTTGAACTTAATTTGACACATTGTCGATATTTTTTTCAAGTCCTGTTAAAAAAAAAAAGAGTTGATGTTCCTCAGCAAAGCTGGTCGCAATTTTTTTATCATTTCCGATACTTACGCTATATTACATCATTTTTTATGAAATCCCATCTGAATCTTTTTGAATGATAATTTTAATATGTTCTCAGTATTGCAATAAGTTCAGAATCATAGTCTGATTGGGAATCTCAGCTTTATTATGAAACTTGCTTTCGATTATAGTTATTTGCCTTCATAATGGAATGTACTATTTTAATTTCTTCCTTGTATATAGGAGAATTTTTCAAATAAAAGCGATGTTTTTTTATGGAATAGCCAGAAGAATTAAAAACTTGAAAAAAGCATTTTTTGGGAATCGATAAACTCATTTTTTATCAATGAACTGTTACAAGTACTGTAACTTTTAAAATATTACTATAATGAAAGCTCTACAGCGAAAGAAAAACAATTCATTTAATAAAAGGGCCATTTAAGATAAGAAAGCATAAAAAGATAAACAAACTCGGTATTTTTACTTCACAAATCGACCAACCACTCAAGAAAATTTGTTAGTCTTTTCACGATCAGTTCATGAATTTTTGGCAGCTGTAGCTGGAAGAGAAGGGAAAAATTCAACTCAATTTTTAGAAAGGAAAAATAGCAAAGAAATGTATACAACACGGCCGATGGCTTTTCTCATTTATATATTTATTTATCAGCGCTTGAAGCCTACACGGTCAAAAAAAGAAAGATTTTTTTATTGTCTTATTGTTCAATTTCAGGAAAGCATAGGAAAAAAACTTATTTTTCTCTTTCTGTAATGGTATTATTATCGTGTGTAGCATGCGTCATCGGCAAGTTCAATCGGAATTTCAAATTTCTGTCACTAACACGCGTTTCGGAGATTCATTATTCCATATTTTGCTCTTGTTTAACATTTTTTCCCCGGTAAATTGTTAGATATTTCAAGAATAGAAACGATTTGTGGAATGTGCATATTTTCTGTTACTGCTACAATAATATTTCAAACTGTAAAAAATGAAAAAAGAATGATTTAACAATTTGTTTTAGATTTCTGTCATTTAATAGTTCACTAATTGTTTTTCCCTCCTTAGAAATGAAATAATTTCTTTAATCGCTAAACTAAAAAAATTAAATTAAAAATTTTTAAAGATTTTGTCCTCCATACTTCCAAGATAATACAGCTGAGAAAAATATAAAGAGAATAAAAAGTTTAAAATAAGCTTTTTTCAAATTAGTTTCTCACACACACAATATTCTTATATTTCCCTAAGGGAGTAATATATTTTAATTAGAAATGAGAAAAATCCCTTAATACCTAAAGTGAAAATAAATTGATTAAATCCCAAATGTATCTAAAATATCAGCCAATAACCAAACCGCATATCCAGAACGATTCTCTAATCCTGTTATGTACTAGAATTTACTGTCCAATTTACTAGAAATAAGAAAATATATTTAAAAGTTCATATAAAATTACCCATTTTAAAAACTGGCCTTTTGAGTGTCTGAAACTGACGATATTTATGTTCAGAAGGCAAATGGTTATTTTTATGACCTTCTAGTGCGATAAAAGATATTTATGCGAATTTAGCTCCTAACCTCTCATACCGAGCGAGGCGGGATACAAATTTCCCTTTAACAGCGACGAAGGCCGGTATGAGGCGGTTGGCTTCTTTTGGGGGGATTTGAGGTTCTGAGATCACTTCGGAGATAAACGCGGTAGGGGGCCCATTCCATGCGACTTAAGGGAAGGTTATAGCAGGGAGTGGAGTGGTCGGGTAAATGACTACCCAGGTTGGGAGAGTCCAAATCATGTCGAATCATAACCAAAAGGCCCAGTCTTAAAGGGGCTAGAAGAAAAAAGTCGCCTCGGAATTAAAGAGTTAATAAGGATCTTTATTGCATAGTGCGATATTAGTGATTATCTCTTACGGACTGGAAATGGAATTAATCTCATTAATTCCTGTGCTTCTTTATTTATGATTTTTCAGCTAATGTATTTTCTCGTATTCCAAAACTATTTGATATTTTGGGAAATTCATATTTCATCCATACAGTTGTTTTTGATAAATCTACACAATTTCTAAAACGTTGCTAGATATTTCATTTAGTAATGAAAATATTTATGGAAGTAAATTACATATTTCATATCAATTGCTTGAATTTTTGTATTTGGTTTGAGTTCCAATTTTAAACTTTTGTGTTTTAATAAATATGGTATTGTTTAGAAATATAATTTTAAAGACGTCCAAACTTGCAATCTCAAAAACAGAATAAGAGTTTCAATTTTACAATTAAATTCGTTCAAAATTTCAAATATGTATTGTTAAAATTTGAAATTAAAGGCTTTTATTTTAAATGCAGCAATTTGATATATTCTCGAATGCCTGTAAAATAAGTAGTTGCAAAGCTGGAGGACTTTCAAAGCCCAATACATTTGTTACAATGGAAACGGTACATTCAATTGAAAAACATTAAGTAAATAAATGCCAAATATTCTTCACCAAAAAATAATGCAAAAATAAAAAATAAAGTTGTATTTAACATCTTCAGTGGAGATGAATACCAACATACCCAAAACAAATTGCTGCAGAAGTTTTATTGTCTCACATAATAGATGATTACAAATGATTGCAAGAAATGCATTTTGTAAAACAATGAACATTTTACAAAAATAAGCTGGTTACAATCTTTATTTAAAATATCCAACTCTTAATTTTACTCATGATCATAAAGTCCGAAATTCCGTGATGATATAATCCAATAAAAATGCGAAACAAATAAAAACAAAAGAACTTTCTTGACTCATTGCGTTATCAAATAATAACTGAAAACTCGAAAATAAAACCTTTAACGCATTTTTCTGACAATAAAAAAAGCAAAATATTTCGTCGTTAACAATATAAGCAAATCACTTATATTTAAATAATCCCACTTTAAATATGAACCATTTATGATATCCGAAGGAACAATAAAGTGCAGTACCTCAAAGAAATGCAAGAAAACATCTTCAATTTTATAATAAAATTAAATATTATCAAGAGGAAATTTCTTTTAAATTCCTTTCTTTTCGATTGCATGGAACTATTGTTCATTCATCAGGAAATTAATTTGCGTATAAATTGCGTTCGGAAGAGTTATATTTCTTTCTGTATTTAAGACAAGATAGAGTGATATAGAATAGTATCACAAAATGAAAAATTACAAATTTCATGAAAGATTTTGTTGTTTTTTCGACTCGTGTTTAAATTTTGGTTTTGAAATAAGGGTACTATTTAATTTAGCTTTCCTATTTTTATTTATTTACTTGAAATTTTATATTTTCCGAAAAAGGGATATGTTGAAAAACATAAAAACTTAATTTATAGACACCCAGGACTAATTCAAGCGAAAAAAATAATTTGTTCCAACTTTTTTACACCAGGATATTTCTTTTTCCCTAGCGTTGAATTTCTTTCTGTCATTAGATGTTTATCCTTTTAACCGCATATTGCCTAAAATTATGGAAATTGTACTCTATATAATAATTGATACTATTATCTTTGAATGTGTTTTGCAGGAATTTTTTCCACTTTCAAATTTTCGTTTCAGAAAATATTAATTTAGTGATAATCTTTTGTATTGTGTTTTTCAATAATTAAAATTTTTCTTTAGTTTAATGAAGAACTTCATTAGTTGAGTTTTACAATATAAATGGTTCAGTAAAATATTTCTCCAGTTTTTGTATGCTTTTATTTGAAGAAACCCTTGTTTTTAATAAATTATTTTAATTTTTTAAATCCCATATAGTATTGCTATGCAGAAGTTTTTTCATCACATATAGTTGTTTGTTATCAAAATCTCAAAAACAGCTCTGCAAAAACGTATCCTGATGGTAATATAATGTTCAACTAAAGAATAAGATAAAAAGAAGACAGAAGAATTGATTTTTTCTAATTTCATAACTGACCATTTAAAATTTTTTTAAATATATTATTTTATAATAAAATAATATATAAACTATTATTTTCTAAAAATAATATGCATCTCAGAATAGAGCTCTGACTAATGTTTCGAATAAATATGTAAAAATATGTATGTATAAAACATGTGGCATCTATGAATTAATAAAGGATCAAATATATTTTAAAGAAATTTTGTTTTATCTTTATTTTTATTCTTTAAATAAAAGTACGATTCTATTGCAATATGATTTCTCTTATTGTTTTTTTAATTCTAATTTTTCGATTATCAATAGCTATTGATCGACATGCATGATAATTCTCAAACGCTGAGATTTAAGATAGTTCCAATTAACTTTCTACCATACTTGCAACTTTGAACAAATGCAGATTATAAATAAAAGTTATAATCCAATACTTGATGAAATTTCAAAATTGAAGCGACGAAGACAAGAAACATTCCTTAATTTATTGATAATTGATTGTTCATCAATAAAGAAAATTTATTAAAATGGAATAATTATAATAGTCAGCTAATATCACATTCAAAAAAATGCTAGTTTTACATTTAGTTTTAATAATAATACATTCGCTACAATTAATTAAAAGATAATTAGAACTAGATTCTGTAATAGAAGTAATTAGAGGAAACTTCGACTCCCGAATCGAAACAAGTATTATTTGAATTAATGAAGAAAAATCATTGAAGAGAACATGTTTCATTAAAATTTAAAAATCATATTCTTGTAATTTTTGTAAATTTCAAGGCACATGCTTTTTAACCGCTTAAGGACCGGGTTATTTTGTAACCTACAGTATTTAGGACGAATTAACTCGGGTTATGTCCTTAAGCGGTTAAGCAGCTATCGGAAAACATTTCTAATTTGAAAACGAAACTTTCCCTAAACAATATCTTATCTTTTAAATATAAATAAGCAGTTCATTAACCCTCCGATTCCTAAGGCCATTGAAATAAAGGGACCGCAAAATACGGGAACGTCCGAGCTCCTGTATCAAAAGTAAGGGAAATTCACTTTCCCCCTCAAAAATCACTATGACATCTGGCATTGTCCGAGTTGTAAGAAAACTCCCCTCTTCCCCAAACACATCTGGGCGAGGCACTTTAACGAAGAAAGCACGCGCCGCGAGTGTGAAATCAATCACACTTAACGAACGAGATGGAAATTTCAAAGTGACATTCGGATGTTTCGGACGGCTATCGTCTTTTGCTTGAAGGGACGTATGGGGCGGTCCTGTATCGATAGAGTTAAGCAGTTGGAAACTCCAATTCAAAGAATGCCACACAATACAATCTTCTTTCACAACAGTCACTACGAATAATACTAAAACTTAGCACGGGTGATGGAATTATTTTTAGTGCACTATATGTCTTTAATAAAAAAAGTGGAAGTGAAGCTATTGTTTTGATACATATCAATAAATTTCCATGTTTCAGGAATAATGATATCTTTTTCTTCTACAAAAAAACGAGAAGCCTATTGTCTTTTAATAAATATTTATAAAGGTAAATATTTTCTTATCGAGGAAGCTAATATTTAACTGTAAGTAAACTAAAGCCTTGTTTGCACAGAACAAATTTCGAATACGCGAAAAAGTGACTTTTTTTGGAAACTATTTTATATATGATGGGGATTATTAAAATAAAAATAAAGTAATTCACCGTTTGTCACAAATGTTTAGGTAGAAGCATCAGTTTATTTTAAAATTTACAAATCATGCGAAATGATAAAGCATCGCATAAAAACATTTTTGAGTCAAAAGTTGATACTTAAGCACTAAATAAAAATATATCTTCATTTATAGACAAGATATATTTCAATAAGTTATAAAAATGTGCTTTTCTTTCTTTTTTTGTTGGATTTTTCGTTAACATCTCATTTAAATATCACAGAATGTACGGCTGAAAGAATGAAATTTTCAAATTGAGAAAGAAAGGTTTAAACTATTTCTATCTTAATACAAAAAATTAATTTGTTTTTTAAAACTATTATTTTTTTCGGTCAGATTTTGTAGTGCAAAATAAGAAGACTTTTTGCTTCGAGAGGATTTTCAACAAATTTTCGGAAATTTTATTAAATGTTTGTTGTTTTTAATTACAAAGAAAAGGCAGTTTTTCTGGAGTATAATACTTTAAATATGAGCAATTTATCAAAATGCATTCATAATAAATAATTATATTTTTTTCTTCGTCAGTATATTCAGGAGAAATTTATATTCGCAAATAGTCCAGTTTACGAAGGAAAAATAGGAAAATTAAATGGTGTAGTTTTGAAATTTGGCAGAGTTGTTGGAAGTAGTGCCATAAACGATATATTAAAAGTCCCCGCCAGAGGGGGCAGCGGGTTCAAAGGGGGGATTTCTCAGTTTTTCCTAAATATCTCAAAAAACAATGAATTCTAGCGAAAAACACTTGAAAACAAAATGAAACTACATTAAAGTTCCTACAAAAATAGTCCTATCTTTTTCGTAGCATCCATATATTAGAACATAGAAGGGGATGCCAAATTTCAAAACTACACCATTTATTTTGTCTAATCAACGATTTTTGGCCTTCGTTGACTGGTCTGAAAAGAAAAAATAATAATTTATTCGAAGAAAAAGAAATAGAAGTTTCATCAGAATTCATAAATTATTTCAAATCATCATGTTTATCATTATAAACGATTTAAAGTTATAGGATTTTGTTTCCTTAAACTCATATTTTTTTAAGCAAAAATGACTATTATTACTTTATTCAAAATCAAGTTTGAAAATAAAAAAATAAAATAAAATTGAAAGAAAAAAATAAATTAAAATTGAAAGAGAATCAAAACCAATGTTTTAAATATTGTATAACCCTTAAATATTTTTAGTCACACTGTTGTGAGTAGTTATATCTTCTGAGCATTTCAACAGCCCGATTTAATCATTTAGCTTTTCTCTTATGCGGGGTACAAATCTTGATCAATTTCTGTTTGAAAATTTCAAGATCCACCCGCATTTGCCGATTATTGTTCCTTTTTCCTTTGCCAAGAAAATGATCCTGATACGAATCTCAATTATTTGTTAAGTGAGCAATATCATGTTCCTGTTATATAACCACTGATATATTTACATTATATTTTAGTATCATATTAGGAGATTTTCAGAAAAGTTTCAAACTGAACTTGGGACTCAAATAAATTTCAAAAATCAGGTTATATATTTTCTAATCAGTAGAGAATATTTTTCAAGCGAATTGTTTTAGAATAATAGTTCAATAATCATAAATGCCATAGTTACTTTTCTAAACTGCGAAAAAGAATTTATTGCTTTTTCAGAAATACTTTCCTCTCATTGTGTTTATTTTGTCAATTTAAAGTTCCCTATATACCAGTTGAAGAAAAGTTCTTATCATTTCTATGACTACAATTCCCAGTTATGTGATAGAGGTTTTTCAGATCACCTTGTTTATTCCTCAGCAAACCAGAAGACAAAAAAAAAATCTAAATTTCAAACTCAATTTTAGGTGCTTTAAAATCCTAAAAAAAAATATTTATTTTTTAAGATTTTTTTAGAAAATATCTTAAGACTATATCTTAATATATCATGCATAATTATATAATATAATTATGCATGTATACAGGGTGCCCACTTAAATAAAGGCCACTCCCCCTTAACTTCAGAATGACGGTAGCTTTAGTCATGAAAGTAGTGCATACGTATAGTAAAACGACTATGCGCTATGCGGTAAGCACACTTACAGAGCCATCTAGTGGCAAAATCCGGATCTAGCGTTCCTTTCTCGAATACGGTACAAAATACAGGGAAACTGTCAGCTACAAAGTTGTTGAGCGTTTTCAGTTTAGTACAAAATGACACCTTGTGCACATTAATACGAAGAGCAGAACGCGTAAAATATACTTTTTTTTGTTCGCATTTTCTGAAATTGTGATGTCGCAAGACATGGACAAAAGGGGAAAATGTAATTTTTTAGGCAAAAAATAAACCTATTAAACATTTTACTGTTACAATAACTCAGATAGCAGATGTATGGATCTTTTCGCCAACATTGCAGGACTTTCGATGACGTATTACTATTGCTCCTATTGCTAGCGCCCCAACTACATGCTAAAACGTGTGCGTAGTAAAATTCAGACAAGGCATAAAATCTATATTATAGATGACGGAGAACACTTTAAGCACAGAAAATAAAGGTATCTTCTGATAATTAATTGTTTTTTCTCGTTTTAACGCGTTTTGAGGCGTCACAGTTTCGGAATTCGAGGAAAAACAAATGTGTATTTTAAGCTTCCTGTTCTTCGTATTAAGGTGACTTTTTGTACTAAATCGATAACGGTCTACAACTTTGTAATTGACAATTTTCTGATATTTTGTACCGTTTTCGAGATAGGAACGCTAACTCCGAAGTTTGCCACCAGGTGGTGTTCTACGTTGTCTAATCGCATATGGCATCTACGTTTTACTATGCCTAGACACTACTTCATGACTAAAGCTACCGCGTCGTTCTGAAGTTAAGGGGTGGTGGCCCTTATTTAAGTGGGCAACCTGTATTTAACGGAATGATCAACTTTTGAAATTAACCTCAAAAATGAATGAGATAGTGATGAATTGATGACAGAATGATGAATTGACTAAAGAAAGCACGACACATTGAAACATCTGAAATGCAGTCTTGAAAAGTTTATAAAACATTTTTAAAAACAACAACCGCAAAAAGAAGTTATTCACAAATATCTTAAAATATATATATAGTTGAGTTCCAAACTTAATTCTCACCAAAGGCTCTTCAACAATATTCAGATTAAATTGCGATACAGAGCGATCTCAAGCTTTCCGAATTCCCCATTTTTTCAGCAATTAGATTTAATAAAGAAATTTTCAAAACTTCCAGCTAAAAATACTAAGCCCTTTGTAAGATATCTAAACAAAACTAACACACAGGAAAGTCGGCATTTTGAAAAAAAGTACCTAAACATTTTTTTTAGTTAGTATTCAAGTGCCTTTATTTTTCAGTGAATGAAACGGCGAAGAAAATTGAAACCAAAAATAGTTGGAAAAATATTTAAAAATCTGTTTTTGTTATATTGTAACACTTTCTACAAAAGGAAGACACATTTATTGTGATGAAAAGTACAAAATGAAAGAAAAAAGTTCGGATACAATTATAGGATTCTGACTTTTTTTCATTTGCATATATTCACCTCCTTTACTGCAAATGCGAAATGAGTATTATTCTTCATAATCCGAAGTTGTGGTGCATTTTAATCACCTGGGAAATTTGCACATCCACACTTGAAATGAATGTCCAAAACTTTCCATATTCAGTTCAGCTGCATCTCTTTCTCTCGCGCTGCCTTATGCCTGCCTCTGTGTATATAAAGAAGTAAAACAAGATAATGACCAGATGATACAAGATAATATCACTTTTACATTGCAAAGAATTTTTCAAAATGCATTAAATTATAAAAAATTAAAATTTGTCATAATAGTAAAT
Organism: Araneus ventricosus; assembly: GCA_013235015.1. Taxonomy (NCBI): domain Eukaryota; kingdom Metazoa; phylum Arthropoda; class Arachnida; order Araneae; family Araneidae; genus Araneus; species Araneus ventricosus. The sequence continues at coordinate 22,924 of BGPR01005378.1, forward strand.
GCTATGGTTCTATTACGGAAAGTTACTTGGAAGTTGAATTTTGAAAGAAAAAAAAATGAGATGGCATAAATGACTTAATAATAAGGGCATTTTTTGCTCCTCTCAATTTTTGAATATTTATATTAGTTTTAGAAACCAATTTTTTTTAAAAAATCCAAGAGTCAAATGCTGCTTTATTCTTAGATTAAACATGTATGTATTACAAAATCATCGATGGTACGTGATGGTACATCAAACCGTTTATAGCTAGTGGGTTTAGTTTAGTTTAATTATATTAACGTCCGATTTTGAAACAACACGAGAGCTATTTTCGGACGGAACCGCGGTCAGAATGACATCCGAGCTACCACCATCTTCTCCAAATATCCGCACCAAACAAGCGGGAGGACATTTGAACCTTATGCATCTTTTGCCATGCAACAGGCCCAAATTTATGGTGTATCTTCAGTGGAATCAGGTTTTGAGCCTGGAACCCTCAAGCTACTGGAGGCTCGTGAGCTCAGAAACGAGGAGGACTGCAAGATAATATTTATCAGGAGAATACAATTTTAAAAATCTACTTTATCTTTCAGTAGGCCAAAGTTTTTAATTCCAAAGCCAGATATGAAATTTCCTGCTTTTCACGGAAATTAAATAACCAGCATATGACATTTACTACTAGTTTTACTGACAGAAAGTTAAGATTCTGCTGACGAAAAAAAAAATCAGAACTCCACATGCACACTTTCCTCCTCGCCAACTTCACTCGATAACACTCCAAACAAAACCAAAAATTAATATCCTCTTCAAAATAAATCTAGCCTTCTATCAAAAGAAGACAAATAATCAATCAACCAAATGTGTTCCTGTCGACGCAACACAAACCGAAACCAAAACCCATAAACAGCCAATGAGATTGCCGCTTCGTGTGGGAATGAGGAAAAAAGAAAATTAAACTAAAAAGAGCATCTTTTTCTTGTTCAGTTGGCTCCGTGCCAGGCAGAGCTGCTCTGCCGGCAGCCCATAGCCCGTCTAAGTTAAAGGGAGAAAGCCTAGCTTTTTCTCTCCGGACTTTCTGCGCAGTGAACGAATTTTGGGGCGCACAGTACTTTGCAGCTCATACCTGCTTCTCTCTCACTTGTTGATTCATTTTCTGTCTTCTTTTCAATTTTTTATTACATTTTCTTGCATTTTTGTAAGTCATGGAACTCAGAGTGAAAAAGTAAGTGAATAAGTTTGAAAACGAAAATAACAGTTTAACTCTTTCGATACGGGACCGTCCCATACGTTCCTTCAAGTAAAAGACGATAGGCGTCTGAAACGTCCGAATGTCACTTTAAAATTTCCACCCCCTTTCGTAAAGCGTGATAGGGGAAGAGGGGAGTTTTCTTACAATTAGGACAATACCAGCCGTCATTGTGATTTTCAAAGGGGAAAGTGAATTTCCCTTATCTTTGATAGAGGAGCTCGGACGTTTCCGTATTTTGAGGTCCCTTTATTTCAATGGCCTTAGGAATCAGAGGGTTAAAAAAAATTCAGGGAGTGCTGCAGCTCTGCCTGCAGCCGTAATGGACGAGCCGCCACTGACTCCAGCCTAAAGCCGAGACGTTACCACTAGGTAGCAGCTGCCCCATTTGCAGCTGGTGTGTTCGGGAAATTAGGAGAGTGTTATCCCAGTTCATGCACGTATTTCATTATGTTGCCATCGTTTAAAATTGAAAGATTTATCACAGACACCTTTGTTAATCTGCAAATATTACAAGATGTTGGTATAACTATTTGATAAAATCAAAGAATTTACTAAGAAATTTATCTCGTATTCAGAATGGTAGCTTTATTAAGATGGATGTTTCTTTGAATAAATCGATAGTATTGTCTTCTCCATCTATTGATATTAATTTTCATGGATAAAAAAATGGAAAATATTAATATTCAGTATTTAATTTATATTATATTATATGCTTTTCTTCAATCTGGTTAAAATATCTTCTTGTTTGAAGGACGATTGTAGTTTGCAGTTAGATGAAGAAAAATGTGAAAATCTGGTCTAATTCAGAAACAAATTTTGGTACTTACGTATTAACGCCACCGAAGCTACAGATTTGGCGGTTTCTAAGTGGCGCCAATTTGGCGGTTTTTGTACTTACGTATTAACGCCAATTTGGCGGTTTTTAAGTGCCGCCAATTTGGAGGGTTTTGTAAACAAGATTGCTCTTTATTGGTGCATTACCGCCAATCTGTTGCCTCGGTGGCGTTAATACGTAAGTACCCAAATTTTATTATGACATCGACTTATATTTATATTAGTTTAGTTTCTTAACTATGTACTCTTTTATGAAGTATTTAGATGAAATATTCGTCTATTAAAGCCTCTATGAAAAAAATTTTATTTTATAAAAAAAAATGAATATTAAGATAAGATAAAAGATACAGAAACTATATATTTTTATTTCACAAATCGATCACTCAAGAAAATTTGTTAGTTCCTTCACGATCAGTTCATGAATTTTTCGCAGCTATAGCTGGCGGCGAAAAGAGGAATTCGCATCAATTTTTGAAAGGAAAAACAGCGAAGAAACATACACAACATGGTCGATAGCTTTTTTCATTTGTTTATTTATTTATCAGCGTTTGAAACCTGTTTGGGGAAAAAAAGGAGGGTTTTTTTCCTGTTAAATTTCTGTACTGGAGAGAATTTTTTCCAGTTTTCATTCAGAATGAAACTATATCCATGCTGATATTATTATAGTGTGAAGCGTGAGTAATTGGCAAGCAAGATATGAATTTCAAATATCTGAAACTAAAATAACGTTTTGGAAATTCATTATTCCATTCTTCTGTATTGTTTATCATTTTTTCCTGGTAAATAGTTAAATCATTCAAGAATAAAATTGTATATGTAAAGGGCATATTTTCGTTAAATTTTACGATATTATTGCAAATCTATAAATTGCGAAGAATGAAACAATGTAATTTTTGAATTTCATTCTTCAATAGTCTGTTATTTTCCTTTGTGAGGAATATTTTTAATTAGAAATGGAGCAATTCCTTAATTCCTGAATTAAAAGGAAATTGGAGATATATTATTCAGTATATCATTACGATCGCAATACAACATTAGATATATCTTCTGAAACGTTTTACACTAAAATTATGTTAAATTTAAATGATTATTGTTCTTTATTTTTATGAGTTCTGCATCGGAATAGCTGCCTTGCAGTTCTGGACTCTTTTTTTATACGATTTATGGAAACTAGTGATATGGATTTAACAGAAATAAGATATTCTGCATTTTGCCTACTACTGGGAAAAGGGAACCATAATATTGATTATTTTCAATCAAAGCATCAATTTTTATACATTTTTCTTAAGGTGAAGATGAATAATACTTCAATATGGCTTGCATGTTTATTATATCTGGATATTGGAAGATTGTTAAACAGAAATAGAATTAATCTAGAAGTGAAAAACTGTTTCATCTTTCCCCCGATTTTGATCAATTTGAAGTAATTTGTTCTTGCATATTATACACTGTATACTTCCATTTTAATATGCAGGATAATTTTTATTAACTTACCAAGCGTCATATATTACTTAAATAAAGTGTATACTTACTTCTTAGAACTCGTTTTCTCCTCAGAAGTAAAAACGATTTTGTACTATCAGTTTATTCAAATGTTTAAACTTTAAATTTTTTGTAGCATTTAGTTCATTTAATACATTAAGTTTAATGCGATAAAATATATAAGTTAAATTTTAATACATATTTATGTTAATTACGCAATTTTTTACTCATAAAATTTATAAGCTTAGCTAAATATAAAAGTTGAATTTGACAAAAAATTATTTAATGTTTTAAATTAACTTGCTCAATAACAATATGTTACGACCATTCATAAAACAGTCTGCAATTGAAAATATTTCTTCATCTCTAGAGATTACTAACATCTAAAGTGCACCAATCTTATAAAAATCATAAAAGTGTTTTGAAAATTCTCAAAAAAAGTCAGTCGCAAATATATACTGTAATTCTGCAGTTCTTGTAATGTTTTGTTAAAGAAATCCAGTGCAGTCAAAGTTTTTGTAGCTGTTAAAGATTGATTAATTTCAATTTAAAAACACAATTTAACTTCTAATTCTAAAATTGTATCCTATTTTAAATTTTGTGATATATTCAAAATATCAAAAGAAAAATCCTAGTTTTTTTTAGAATATAACAATTTAAAAAATTTAAATATATATATATGAATAAATAAGATGTAGAGCAAGTGGTTTCTCAAATAACATATCAATTATAACAATGGAACGTCTAAACAATTAATAAATATTAAGTAAATAAATGCAAGATAGTTTAGAAACAAAAGTCGCAAAAAGCAGTAATTAAAATATATTTAACATTTTAATCAGAGATAAATATCACTGTAGGTGAAACTAAATTTCTGAAAATATTTTTATTTTCTAATATAAATATTAATAAATATATTTTGGTATAAATAGCATTTTGGAAGTTGTCAAAACATTATCAAAAAACAAAACAAATTGTCTTTTTTAAAATGTAATATCTTCAAATCTATTCAGGTCAATAAAATCAGAAATTGTTTATAATATAATCTAGTAAAATGTCAAAAAAAAGAAAACCTAAAACATGAAGGGTTTCTATATACATTATGTTATTAAATAAAAATAGGTAACAAGAAAATAAAATTTGAGTGCAGTTTCTAGACTTGGACAGAACCAGTTTGTATTTCATTCTTTTAAAATTTAAATATATCTTTATGGCAAAACATTTTAAATCGTTTGAATTTGAAAATCTATATTTTTTAATTATTCCAAACATGAGAAAATACGAAATCTCGAGCAAAATATGAGGGAACAACTTTAATTTGAGATTAATGGAATTAAATATTTTCACGAGACAATTTCTTTTTTATTCCACTTTTTTATTGCATCTAACCATGTTTCATTTGTCAGGAAATTAATTTGCGTATAATTTGCGTTTGGAAATGTCATAATTCTTTCTTTATTTGAGACAAAAGAATGTATAGCGGTGAACAAAAGAAATAAAAATGCAAAAGTAAAAGTTTCTCGAAAAACTATTGTCATTATTTGACTGCTTTGAAAATTTTGATTTTCTGAAAAGGGTCGCTTTTAAGTTAGAGTGCAATTTTTGGAAGTTTGCTTATTCTATTTTATGCCTTCCAAAAAAAAAAATACTGAGAAAAAATTAAGGCTTAATTTATATACGTCGACAACAAATACCTAGAAAAGGAAATAATTATAATTTTTTCATTTTCTCTTTTTGGATGTTAATCATTTAATAATTTAACCGTATTATGCATAAAAAAATATCTGAAGTTTTTTTTTTCAGATATATTTATATTTTTCAGGAAATAAATAAGTGATATTGATATATTTTAATGTGTATCTATGTTTTTTTTAATTTCAAATTTAATTACTAACTATATTGCTTTTGGTCCTTTTCCTATGTTTTGTTTGTTTTCTTTCTGGACTGAAAAAAATGAGTTATATTTTACATTGCTTATTGCATAAAAATATTTTTTTTCTGTTCTTTATATTTTTATTTTGAAAAAATTTCAGTTTTTAGTAAATTATTAAAGTTTTATTTCAAAAGCTAAACAATAATGTTTAAGTTTTTTCATGTAATTGCTTTATTTTCAAAAATTTGTTATTTTTATAGCAAAGCAAATGGAACAAAAATGTCCCTTGTGTTTTCTAATTTTCAGTACAAATTTTTTAAGCGTAAGTTAGAAGAATGCATTAGTTTGAATTTACGATTAGAGCATTCTATAAGATTTTATTATTTCGTTGTATCGCTTATTATTCTCTTATCTTGCAAAAATAAATTACTCGTATTCAAAAATTTTGTTGCGAATAATGTTTCAGACCCTTGATAATATATGTTATAGATATAGAAGCATAGTATTCCTAATGCAAAATTTAATAAAATGTATTTGAAATATTCCTTCATCATTATTTTTTATAAATTAAAAATTGCTATTGTCTTGCATTGTAAATTTTGCGAGATTTTTTATTCCATCATTTTCTCTTTTTCAGTTGTAAAAAATTGTTTGACAAACAAAATGTTTCCCATCCCAGTATACAAGATATAATCAATTTTTACAACAATACTTAGATTTTATTATGATATAAAGAAGTTAATGATATTGAGTGAAAAGATTAGTTTAGTGCAGTTATAGTAACGTCCTATTTTGAAGAAAAACATGGGTGAAAGTTATGATAAAAATATTGTTTTCTTTGAATGTTAACAGAAAGGCAGAAATTTTATTTAGCTTTTATTTCGTAGCATATACCTCTTTCAATATGTTTGCGCCACAACACAATGATGTTAATTACTCTCTTTCCGCGATGCTTCCTTTAATTTTACAAATTTTTAATGATCACAATGAGTGTTTAAAATCTTTCAAGATTGTTGAGCCCACTTCCTTCCGGAGGGAGAGGGGCCTGAGGAGAAAAAGAAAGAACACTATGCGTTTTTTTCCGGTAAGTAAAAAAAAACAAAGAGAAGAGAATTGTAGTCCGGATAATGGCTAAAAATAAAAGATACGAAAGAGCTTCTGCTGTTGCTATAGCAATGATAGGGAGAGAGAAATGGAGTACGAAGGACTACGAGATTCATGCTAGGTGGTTCAAACTAAGGAGAGAAAAAAGAAGAAGCGTGTTTCACTGCTGGTCCAAAGGTTCAGTTGATTAACGGAAATCAACGAAAGACGCTTCCGCGAGAAATAGTTTTAGTCAATTGAAAGTGTTATAAGTACTTCGACTTGAAAATATTTTTATCCCGAGCTACGCCGGGCATATCTGCTAGTCGTATATATAAATCAAGTGTTGAAAAAGGATTGTTAGTTAACCTGGAGTTTGCGGTACATACTTACTTCGTTCCTCTTACGATCGCCAACTCTTTGCCGCCAAGAACGGAAATGAGAGAATATTTGTTTTCGATGCGTCCAGATGTTTTTAACGAGTGACTAGGGCGCACAAAATGATCATTTCATCGATGTTTTGCGTATCAAGTTATAATTCGCAATTCTCCGATTGGACTGTTTTGTTCAACTCTTCGATGCGACTGGTCGATTCATTCGAATTTGAATAAAACTTCGTTTGGAATTATTCGGATTGAATACAGATTCAGTACCGTATATGTTATTCTGTGTGTTTCGTTTCTCAGTGTATAAGCGAAGCAACGAGTATTCCGCTTTGCTGAAAGCGAAGACGCTATGTTTTTTCAGTTAAAAAAATTTGTCTGGTACACTCTTGAAATGCCGCAGGCATTGCATGCGGAAATTCTAGTTTCCAGATTTGTTTTTAAAAACTAGATTCCTAACATTCAATGAAAAGCGAATCTACTAGTTTCCTGCTATGCTGAAAGCGAAGCCGCTGATGTTTTTTTTTAAGTTTAAAAAATTTGCCCGGTACAAGCTTAAAATGCCGCCAAAATGTTCCAATCTTAAATGCAATCTCTGCTTTTCACGTGACGCATGTGCAAGAGAGAAACAAAAATCGTACTGTATATCCAAAACAGTATTTGGCGATGGAAAATGAAATTGCGCCGAGGAAAAATTGGCGAGAAACAAGTGTGTACCGTAAACTCCTGTCTTACCGGATTGTTACCTATTTAATTTCAAGTGCTTTTTAACCGAACATGTGGTACCGATTTCAATTGCTCTCATCTCTCTCTGTCACTTGCGTTTTCTTAAACATTTTTTATTCCTCATCGTTCCAACTCCTATGGAATTAAATCTGGAAATCACTCCTTTCTTTATATCTCAGTACAAACAGAATCCATCTACGTCTTCCGGTTTGCCGAAAGGAATGGACCTTATGCATGTGACGTCACATCCTCCAACACATGACCTGCCGGGGGCAGTCATTGGTTAGTCTTAAACAGCTGACTCAGAACTGCTTTTATTTCTGAGTCGCTTATAGGCCGATCGTTTTGTTTATTCCTCCACAGTTGTTTTTCTATACTCTCGAACCCAAAGGGTGCATAAGGTCCATTTCTTCAACGGGGATTAGAAATCAACGGATATGAACTCTCACATTTTGAAACAAATTTTACATTGTAATAATTGGTTTTGTATATCTCATGGGAAAAACGAAGAGACCATGAGACAATCTTTAGATATACTTTTAATTTAAATGTGTCATGAAAATGCATAAAAGAAATTTTGGGAAACAGATTATTCTAAAAGGCCTTAATAACAAAATCTTTGAAACGGAAATACTGCTAACACTAAATCTGACCTTTACCAAAGACAATCGTCTCTTTTCAAATTAAGAGAAATAAAACACTCTCTGGCTTTCAGAATTCCCATATGCTTAGCAATTATGTTTGACAAAGGAGTTTTTAAAACTTCCTACCCAACCGCAGTGCTCTTTGTAAGATACCTAACAGAAGCTAACACACATGAAAGTTTGGCATTGTGAAAAACGTTCCGCATCAATTTTTCAGGCACCTTCTTTAACTCTTATAGACGCGAAAACGTCTTTGCGCTCTTTACGGTGATAGTCGGTCGAACTTTCTTGTGTGACAAAATACCGTCAGATTTGAATCGCTAATAACTACGAAACTAATAATGCGAAGAGAATGGTTGACCCCGCAACGGATAGATCATATCTGCAAGAGTTTGGCGCATAGTATTTGTTTTGCCTGTGACATCATCGTACCAGTGCAGGCGCGTGCGCGTGATTGTTCCGAATTAGCTTTGTGTAAGGTTATAACTACGTGTAGCGTAGAAACGAGTGTAGCTAGGAGGTTGATTCTGGCGTCATTTTAAAGAGCTTAAAGAGTATTACTAGGACCCAAAGTGAGGCAATAAAACTATTTATCAGAATATAAGTAAAAATCGGTATTCAATTGAAAATTTCAAACTTTGCATGCTTTTTTTTATAACATGCAGAGTTTTCTTTCGAATTGTACAAAACTTACAGAATACTTGACAATACGTAAAAGAAACATTGTAGTAAAATTTAAATTCAAAAATTTAAATATTACGGGAAATATGATCATTTGTATTAAATAATGTTTTACTGCGCATACGCGAAATGTAGTTCTATATACTGTCAACAGACGACGCCTTCACAAGCTACTCTAAATAAAACATAAGAAAGGCTCAGTTCGGGTTCTGCGCCGTAGATTTTTCATGGAAACGTCGGGATCAAATTACAAAACAAGCATTTCTTATTAATATGTAATTTAGTTACCAATCTCTTTAATACAATATTTACACAGAGTAGTATAATGGTTACAGAATAGATAAATCACAAATTTATCGCCTATAGTAAGGGTCTGTGGTAGCTTGTGATTTATCTATTCTGTAACCATTATACTACTCTGTGTAAATATTGTATTAAAGAGATTGGTAACTAAATTGCATATTAATACGAAACAGTTGTTTTATGATTTTATCCCTACGTTTTCACGAAAAATCTACAGCGCGAACCGCACTGCGTCTTTCTTATATTTTTTTCAGATTTTTGAAAGTTTAAAAAATAGGAAAAAACAAGCAGAAAGAGAAGTTAATGAGAAAATTTAGAAAACTGTTTTTATTGTCTCAGATACATTCTACAGAAGCGAGATACGTTTAGATGAAAGAAAAATTAAAAACAAAATAAAAAGTGGATGAATTTGTAAGATTATTACTTTTTTTTCTTTGCACATACTTTCATCATTTCCTAGAAAGTGAGAAATGAGTATCATTGTTGATAATCCTGTGCTGTGTTGCATTTAAGTCACTAGGGAAATTTGCGTATCCACGCGTGAAATGATAACTTAAAACTTGCACAATTCAGTCAAACTGCAGTTATCTCTTACAAGCAGTATTTTCCTCTTGTTTAGTCCTAGAAATAAAACAAAAAAAGACTTGATTTAAACGAACATCGCTCTTTCATTTGCAAGGTATTTTTCCAAAACAAATATTAAATTAAAAATAAAATTTACAAAGCTGACTATAGTAAAAAATATTTTGATGCTAAATAATTTTGATTTGTCTCAAGAGATATAACTTTTCTGTGCACTTTTTTCAGTAGGCTCTTACTAGAGTAGCAATTTATTGGTAAACCCTCAGAAGCAAAATTCTGTCTCCATCATAGATCGGACACGTGTATGATACAATATCATGCAAAATTATTCGTCAAACATTGAATGCTGATGGGGTGTGAAAAATCTCCTTCGGCGAGTTTTTCTCGTTAGTATTTGATCGCTCTAAACTGAAATTTTTTTTATGAACACCCTCGCGTAATTTTTAAGTTTTGAGGAAAAAATAATCACTCATCATTGCCAAAATCCAAAAATACAATTACCCTCATATATAAAATTTCAGCTTTATCAAAATGGATGATTTTGAAATACATTTATCACATTGTCTCCTTCTTTTAAAGTTGTAATTTTCACTGATTTAAAGAAAATAATTATAAATAAAATATTAGAATAGACTATTTAAGCTATATTATATCACATGGCTTTTTTTGACAAAATGAGTTATGATTTCATCATGCTTGAAGATTAATCGCAATGCGCACTCATTCGAAAAATAATATGAAAAAAATGTGGTAACCGACAACTCATTTTTATTACGAAATATATATTTACTGATGATAATTTAGCCCAATAATGGCATATAAAAATATTGCACTGTTAACAAAAATGTATTTTATAAATATGTAAGATAGTCTTTTAGGAAGCATTCATCAGAAGAACGAAAAACTTGTAAAAACACGTACATTTTAAAATAGGAATACGTTCCTCCCATTTGGGTCTTCAGGAAGGAATTTGATTCACACTTCAAAACGCCACAAAACTTGGTATGGGAGATCCTCTATATCTCGGTATTTACATATGTTAAAAACATAACTAATGTCTTATTTTAGAGATACAGGGTAACAACAGAAGTTTAAAAATAGTAATTGTAGTTCAGCAACAACTGAGTCGCAAAGTTGAGCAAAAATACGCATGAATTGATGACGCGATCCTCTATATCTCGGTGACTACATATCTTAAAATCATAACTAATGTCTTATTTTATAGATAAAAGGTAACAACAGAGGTTAGAAAAAAATTTACTGAAAGCTTAAACACTTACGAGAAACTTCGAGAAACAAAAGAGTCACGCGAGTAAAGTAGTCCTACGCCTTCAACATCATCGGCTGTTTGAAAAGACAGCCTCACGTCATTTTTTTAAAAATGAAAACTGATTTTTCAACAACGAACCTTCACTAAATTCTAGAACTTTTTTCAATAATCCATTCAAAACTCTACGGAGAAAGATATTTGTAAAAAAATACTGTTTGAGATACGAAATTAGAAAAAATACAACGAACCTGGTAGTTTTATTTCACGAATCGACCACTCGAGAAAATTTGTTAGTTTTTTCAATGAAATTTTGACAGCTGTAGCTGGAAGCGAAGGGAGGAATTCAACTCAATTTTTAGAAAGGAAAAATAGCGAAGAAATGAATACAACATGGCCGATAGTTTTCCTCATTTATTTATTTATCTAAATGCGGTAGAAACTTGCCCAAGCAGAAAAGAAGTAGTTCTTTTATATATTTTTATTTTGTAGTTTCTGTAAAACATAACTGTTTAAGATACGAAAGTAGAATTTTTATTTCACAAATCGACCACTCAAAAAAATTTGTTAGTTTTTTCACGATCCCTTCATGAATTTTTGGCAGCTGTAGCTGGAAGCGAAGGGAGGAATTCAACTCAATTTTTATGAAGAAAAAATAACGAAGAAATGAATACAACATGGCCGATAGTTTTCCTCATTTATTTATCTATCTAAATGTGGTCGAAACTTGCCCAGGCAGAAACGAAGTAGTCCTTTTATACGTTTTTATTTTATAGTTTCTGTAAAACATTATACGGTATTGTATTTTTCAGTTTTCCCTTCGGAAAAAAAACCTTTCTATAATGGTATTAATATGGATGTGAAACATGCTCATTTGTCATGCCCAATCGGAATTTCAAATTTTTGTCACTAACGTAACTTTCTGAAATTAATTAATACATACTTTCTCTTCCATAACTTTTGTTTACTGATAAATGGCTAAATTATTCGAAAATGAAATCAGTATGTGGAAGGTGATTATTTTCTTAAAATTTAATACAGTATATCAAAACTTTAAAGAGAGTAAAATGACAAAAACATGCTCTTTGTTTCAATATTTTGTTGTATCTGTATGTGAGAAATATGATTTAATTAGAAATAGAACTAATTGTTCAACGCCTCAATAAAAAGAAAATCACGTTAAGTTTTTATGCTTATTACATTTTTTCTCAGTTACGCACCCGAATCTTAAAGATATATCTGTACTATCTTTATACGAATTTCCGTAATGTAGAAATGATTTTCACAGAAATGAAAAAAAAAAATGTTTTCATTTTGCTTTGCTTGAAAAAAAAATGTTTTTCATCAAAAATAAAATGTTTTCATTTTCATTTGTGATGAAAAATACCATAATACTGATAATTTCAATCAAGTCATTATTTTAAAATTTTTTACTACTGCCGAGTTTGAATATTACGTTCTTAAAATTCCTTGGATACTGGACGATTGTAAAAAGAAATTTATTTAATATTGCAATGAAACGTTTTTCTTCTATGTTCATGAAAAGTTTTAAAATGATTTCTCTTTGCGAATTATTAAACTGAACAATTACTATTTTTATATACCGAATAAATTTTGTAAATTTACTTTCCATCAGATGTTACTTCAATAAAATGAATACTTACTAAAAAAGTGCATAAATGACGCTCGATTTTTCTTCAATGTGTAAGCCTAAATAAAAGCTAATATTTTATTCCTGTGCTTAAACTTACTTAATGTATTGCGATCTTTGTTTAAAACGTAGATTGAACGTAGTAAAATAATTGATAATTTATAATTATTTCAATTAATTGATAATTATTTTCAATTAAAATTTATGATATAAATCGCAAAATTAAAATTATTCAGAAAATTCATATATAAAACTTCAATCGTAAATGTATGCTGCTTGTCTGCAGTGTTGTTCAGTTAGAAATAGAAAAGCGTGTTTCTTTGTTTCATCATTTTCCATTTTCGGTACTTTCTTATGTTTCTAAATTGTTTAAGCTTTTGGTTATTTTATTTCTCATGTAAAGGAACAATTTTAGAAAAATGAACCCCATTTAGAAAACTATGTATTACCTTAGGTAGTGTAAAGTTTCATGGAAAGTGATAATAGATTCAGTTTTGAAGCTTGAAAAATTTTAAAATTTGGCACTCAATAATCGGATTAATTTCTTTAAAAATTTTTAACACCTTTGTTTTATCTATTATCAAATGGATGAGATTAAATTTAGGAAGACAACCTAACTTTCAGTTTCAAAATCTGAATGACAATCTTATTTTTGAAATGAAATGTATTTAAAAATTCAAAATTAAAATATTTTGAAATTAGATTTTTTTCGAATACGACAGTTTAATAAATTCGAATATATGCAAATGAAATAATTATAGGCAGAAGTTCTTTTCACATCTCCATTCAGTTTTTAACTATGGATATATTATCCAACTAATAAAATTTCAAGTAAATAAGTGTAAAATGATCTGCAACAAAAATGTTGTAAAAAGAAAAATAAATAAAGCTTTATTTATCAACTTTGGAGAAGAGTACAATTATCTCAGAAAAAAAAATTCTGTAATATATTTAAATAGAAAGAAAATGATAGAGGGGGATTGGGAATTTTTAAAACTCTTCATCTGGGAATCCCCCATTTATATATTTTTTATTATTATTATTATATATATTTTTTAAATGTCTTTTATAAATGTGTCATTTTTTCTATGTTTTAAATATTTTTTTGCAAATACTCGTTCATGTTTACTAGCCGCAACTGTTTTGTTTGTTTATTTTTAGATTTTTTGCTTGATGTTTATTTCTTGTTGCTTTGATTGTATAAATTAAATTTTATAATTTAATAAGAAATTTGCAAAAATTCTGCATTTTGCAATTTTTAAAAAAGGTTTAAATTTAAATATAATCCTTTAAGTAAAATCAGAATTTTTTTGATTCTGTATCTTGTCAATAGAAATGCCAATAAATAAATCAAATATTTTTATGATCTTTTACTATCAAAACTACTAAATAAAAAATTTAAAACTACTAAATAAAAAAATTAAACCATTCTTCCTATTTTGATAAAAGCAAAATATCTTTTCTTTTCATTATAAACACATCTTTGCAGCAAAATTTTTTATGTAAATAATCCCTCTTTGGAAATGGAGTTTTTTAAATGTTCGAAGGAACAAAAATACAAAATCTCGACCAAAATGGAAGAGAAGAGCTTATTTTAAAATAATGGAATTAAGTATTATCAAGGGGCAATTCATGGTTTTTTCGTTTGATTCGAACTATTATTATTCATCAGGAAATTAATTTGCGAAAAATTGTTTTCGGAAATGTTATAATTCCTTCCTTATATGAGACAAAAGAATACACAGTGGTGAATAAAGGAATCAAAAAATGCAAAAGTATTATTTCGACACTGTTTGAAATTTTGATTTTTAATAAGGGTAGTTTTTAAATTAGCGTTTTTATTTTTGCTATCGCAATGTTATATTTTACTAAATATGATATTGCAAAAAACAATTTTTTTAAGTAGGAAATTTTATAAACGCAATATGAAAAACATTTGGAAACAAGAATAATTTTCTTCAGTTTTATCTTTAATTTTAACTTGATGTTATAAAATTTTTTGCTATTGCGTTTTAGATGTTTATTTTATTCACCACATTATTATTATAAAGCATATAAATTCTACCGTAGATAATGTTTGGCATTTGCGTCTTTTCGTGTTGAATTTTTTCTTCCTGTTTTTCATTATACAAAACTCTAATTTAATAATAGATTGACTTTCTGTAGTGTTTTTTTCTATAATTTTCAATTTTTCATTTTCACCAAAAAAATTCATTAATTGTATTCGGTAAATATTGTGACAGAACTTTCCTGCAGTTTCCTTTTATTTCTATTTCGAGGGTATTTCCGTTTTTAGTAAATTATTCACATTTTTTTCAGAGTTATAAAATAAAATCCGTTAAAGCTTCCCCTACATTCTAGTTCTCAAATATTAACTAGATTAAAAACATTATAAATGCACAAAAACATTCCTGGTGCAGGGAGAAGGAATTTTGTTAAAAATTGCCTTCTAGTATCTGACAGATGTATTCTGATCGATGAATAATTAATAGATTCTTTGAAATATTACTTTGAAATGGATTTCTTAATACAAAATTTTATGTGAAATTTTAAATAATAATTTGAATTTAATGACGAAAATTCTTTGTTTCAGATTTTAAATATTATACACTTTTAATATAGTTAAAAGTATCTACATATACTTCCTGAGAATTTATCACAAACCATTTTTAAGACAAAGCGTTGCTTACAGCATCACTAATCTTGCAAATATTTTTAAATATTTAAGAAAAAGTCTTATATTGCTTTCAAAATAATCCCATGCAATAACGGCAATCTTCATTAATGTTGCCATAAATAATATCAAAGCTTAGCTTGATGTTTATTTTCAGTGCAAGTTTTACAGGGTGTACACAATTATAGTGATCCAATAGCTAATTTCTAAACTGTAAGGGATAGACATATAGTTCCAAATTGAAAAATGCTTCAAATGAGGGGAAAAAGTATAATATATGTTTTCTGAGTGAATAAATATATTCATGAAAAAGTTACGAATTCTAACTTTTTATACGGTTCCTTGGTCCTATCAGTCATATTTAGTAAAATATTCTTGACATTATAATATTTTAAACAAAAAAATCCCACTCTTCTGCGACTAAAACAGGGCGAGTTCTGGATATTCGAATTTCATGATTTTTAACCAATCAGCAGCCTCGTCGAGCAAGTGCTGTGCATTGATTGGTGTCTGTGATAGCCGTCTTCAAATGGCGTAAAGTGGTCTAAGTCACCGATATTCAAGGCTCTATAACTCGGTCCGTTTTAGTCGCAGAAGAGTAAGACTCTTTTTGTTTAAAATATTAGAGTGTCAAAAATATTTTACTAAATATGACTGATAGGAACGGCGGACCGTATAAAAAGTTAGAATTCGTAAGTTTTTCATGAATATATTTATTCACTGAAAAA
The DNA here is from genome assembly GCA_013235015.1 of Araneus ventricosus. NCBI lineage: Eukaryota > Metazoa > Arthropoda > Arachnida > Araneae > Araneidae > Araneus > Araneus ventricosus. Next base: position 39,063 of record BGPR01005378.1, read on the forward strand.
ACATATACTTTTCCCCCTCATTTGAAGCATTTTTCCAATTGGAACTATATGTCTCTGTCTAACGGTTTAGAAATTAGCTATTGGACCACGATAAGTGTGGACACCCTTTATATTTGCGAATGCAACTGCAGAATGAAAACAGAACTGTTGTTATGAGGAATATCAATAATTTTTCATGTTTCAAGATTGATGCAATATTTCTATGTACTAAAGTGAAACGCCTGTTGCTTTTAATACATTTCTAGAAAGTTAAATATTTTCTCAAGGAGGCGGCTAAAATTTATAGGTCAGAAAACTAGCGTTGACTAAACACATGCAATGCATACAAAACGTTAAACAAAAGATATTTTTAGAACCTATTTTGTAAATAATGGAGTTAATTAAAAAAATTCCCTTCGGCAAGCCGGAAGTCAAACTTAGATTCCTTTAGCTTGGAGATATAAGGAAAAGAACATTTCATACTCTAGAGAGTGAAATTAGAGGTGCAAGAATGAAAGAGGGTGGAAGAGACTGAAAATGACGAGAGCTTTCGAACAAGAGGTAACATGTATAGGTTGAAAGGAGCTTTAAATTGGGGGGGGGTGAGGGAAAAGAAAATGACTTTTCAGTTCATAAAAAACTTTTAAGTAACAGCAGCTATTAGTAGGAATTATGAGGAGATTAAAATTTGAACCCCCATCATTTCCACCCCCTTTGAGCTGGATAGCCCATTTACGAACTCGGCCGATATTTTTACTATCCTTACAACATATCCCACGCCGGTTAAATCAAATCAAAATTTCTCCATTTATCATGTTCACAAGATAACATATATATATATATATATATAAACACATAATAGTTGTATATGATGAAAATGTTATTTGAATTTTAATGGTATAAAAATATATAACTATATATATATATATATATATATATACTTTTATAAGATATATATATAGCTGCCCACTTTAATTGTTGGAATTCCAAAATTAGGATTGCCTTCTTCAAGTTTTCTTAGATTTAATTCTTTGTCCAATATTTATATATTTTAAGTCAAAATTTGATTACAATTTTGTTTATTTTTTATTATCCATATATAATTTGGTTTGGAAATACTTAAATTATGGTTAAAATAAAAGTCTTTGCAAAATTTACAAATTTGGATATTTGTTTTGTTTTAGAACTTAATATTTAGATTTGTTATCTAGTAAGATAATAATTACCTATATATATAATCTTTTGAACGAAAAGCGGTTTTGCGTTCGAGGGGTCATGACGCGTGAAGATCTACAGAAATTTTCCTGAAGTCTTAGGTCATGATAACCATTGCAGTAAGTAGACTTTCTATAAGCAATCTGCATAAAAATGAGTGAAACCGTCTTTAGTTAGAAACACATATTTGATCAGAATATGAATTTATTTCTTTAATTACCAAAAGTAAAGCTATAAAAATAACTTTTATAGCTTTAATTTTAATGAAAAAATAAATTAAATTAATAAAGCTATAAAAATAACTTTTCTGATCAAAGTGTATTTACTCAGCACTAAATGGAAAACATAGTTTTTTCAAAACATCATATGTCTTATTATATCATCGAAGTATGTTTTCTTTAAATATCTGAATTTTTTCTATTAGCGTCTTTTTTAAATATCTCAGAATTCATATCACAAAATAAATAACTTTTTCGCATTAAAAGAAAAGTTGAATTTCTCAAATAATAAGTTTAATCTAAACAAAAAACCATTAATTTAAGTTTTAAGTCTTATTTTTTTCTAACAAATTCTACATTTCCAAAAAAGTAAGTTTTTCTTGGAGAGTTTTGGGTTTAACATAATAGGAATTTTAGCAAATGTTCCTTATTATAAGTTTTAAAAAATAGAGAGATTTTACGGGTTAGAACAGTTTAAATATGAGTAATGCGTGGAAACAATATTCCTGCTGTATGATTTAAATGTTCAGTTTTATCTCTTCTTCTGATAAGATTAAGAGGAGATATTTATTTAAAAGAAGAATCAACAAATAAATTTAATTATAAACAATACTTTCCACAAAATCCTTCATTTGCTTTGCATTAAATTTTCTTAAATGGCTGTAGAAAGCATGATTTTAGTGCCTGAGAAAATTATTTCATTTTTAAATAAATTATCCTGTGATAATGATATCAAAAATGAAAATAAGAAATATAATTTATAAGTAATTAGTCTAACAGAATAACAGTCTCTGATAATTCTAATATATTCCTCGCTTCTCTAACTTTTTCTATTCGCACCATTGTGTATGTTTAATTTGTTGTTTTGGGTTTCAGCTGGACGTTTCCATCCTGTCAGAAACCACGTCATCTGACCGCGGTTCAAAATTACAAGGTCCGTCCCAAAATAGCCCTCGTGTTGCTTCAAAACGGGACGTTAATATGACAATATTATCAGAAACCGAAATGCGGTAACAGAAACTCCGACTTTTGGAAAAGTTGGAACTTTCAAATTGGCATTCTTTATTGCACTGATTTTATAAATTTGTAGTATTAAAATATATAGCGTTCTGTGACAAATCTGTTGTGCTGCAGTTTGCTTGTCAAGATGAAATTTGCCGTAAGTGTTGTGGAAATATAAACTAGTTTTATTTGAAAACTGCAACGGAACTCCTTTCCTACTAAAAAGTACCTTTTACAACCCATGTATAGAGTATTCCTTCTTATACTACAATTTTGAAAAGACACTATTCGTATTCTATGATAATCAGTTTTTATATTAATAATTTAAAATTATATTGAGACATTTTCATTAAAGTTTCTGACTTAAAAAACACTAACTAAACTATATAAGACTAACACTAACTAAGACTAAATCAAGGAAAGTTCTAAAATCAAGTTAGATATTTTCTAATCAGTACTTTATAGTTTTAAAAAGAATTGAGTTAGGATATTAGATAGATGACCATCAACATCTTAGCTATGTTGTTAAACTGTGAGAAAGAGTTCAATATGTTTTTTTAGATCATTGATCTTGTAATTACGTTTATTTTGTCAAATGACAGTGTCTAATAGGATGGGCCGAAATATGCTAAAAAAATCTTTTTTTCGAAATTGATTTCGGCATAGTACGCAAAAGTTGCGTAATGGGCCAGTTAAAACTCTCAAAGATTTTCTTGAATATTGCTCATTATTTAGCCGCGCGCCTTTGACATTGAATAACAGAAAAAAAGAGAAAAATCGGAGGTTTTTTGTGGAAAAATATATTTTGAAAAAAATTCCAAAATTTTTCTGGAATACATTTAAAATGTTATATAATAGGTCAGTTAGAACCCACAAAAAATTTTATCAATATCTATAAATATTTAACCGCGCCTCTCTGACATGAAATATTGGAAAAAAATGAAAAAAAATATCTATTCTAAAAACTGTAATATGAAAATTATTTTTCAAAATTAGTATTTACATTACTTGATTAATTAAATAGTACTATAAATAATGATAATTCTATAATTATTAATTAATTTAACTTTTTATTCAATTTTTTACGAAATTAAATACTAGCATATTTTTTCTTGAATTACTTGCAGACAGACTACAGATTAGAACAAAAATCTACAAATTTGAAATGTATATACTAATACCTCATAATATTGAATATTAGATGTTAGAATAATATTGTCCCTTGTTGTCAAATGTTGGAAGTTCTTTTCTTGCTTGAAGCTTGTCACGAATATATCCATCTTTTGCAGTCTCACCACAAACATTTTTTACAGCTTCAGATATTAGTTTAACACATCGTTCAACAGATTGCGTGTGACATGGAAATTCCTCGAAAGTTAGTACTGGAAACTGATCTTCTTTGCACATTTCTTTCAAGTCTTTGTCCTTTATATGCATTGTAAGAGGTGGCTCTGTTACAACACAGTTTGGCCAATCAATTAAATCAATATAATTGGCTGCTCCGAAATTGAGTTTAGGAAGCTTGAACAAACGCAAACTACCCGAGTTATTCATCTTCTTATCTCTGGAGCCGAGAATGCCTAACTGCTAATTCCCGCATGTGTTTTCTAGAATCATGTAGCATTGTTAATAATGGGTGTTAGGGATGCGCAAAATATGCATTGTTTGAAAATACTTTGTAAATAATTTGTTTAATATTGTCTGGAAGCTGCCCTGCAAGGGAAATTACTTTTCAGAAATGTTGGGAACCATACTGGCAATTCGATTTAAATTTTTATCTCAAACCACATTGGAGCATAAACCAGCATTACATACTTCACGAGTATTATAAGACACTGTGATGGACTTGGAGTGCCGATGTATAACCATAACAAACGGTTTGCGGGGATCAGCCATCGTGCATGACTGAGTTTACCTGGGCTATTCTCAGTCACGCTAAAAGAGCAACTACCATCTTTTATGGCAAGACAGACGCGATACAAATATTGTTGGTCAGTACTTATCTTCCTGATATCTTCCAGATCCAAAGGCTGAAGAGTACAGTCAATTTGATCAAATTTGACAACTGGATTTTTTCATAATCTTTTAGAAGCAATTCAGTAGGTCCAGAATATGAATATGGTCCCTTTGTGCAACCGTCCATTTCCAGAATGAGTGCCTTAGTAGCAACTCATTAGTATGTAACATCCATATACCACTGTAATGGTCTTCCAATGTATGTGTCAAGCAAACGTATTACTCCTCCTTTCCATCCCATATTCACATTTGTTCCGTCACATCCGATAACCGATAGGTTCTGCAAACTCATATTATACGTTTTTGTAAATTTGATAATTCCTTGGGCTATTTCTTTTGCACTTTAACCAGCAGTTAACGATATATGACCGATATACTTGCCACCTAGTTCCTCTATTAATGCTACATGCGTTTCTGATGTTAAGGGTAGGTTTTTTATATATAAATACATATAGGATAGCATTTATTTGCATGCATGCGTATTTTTAAATCAACGAATAAATATCGAGTAAAATTGATCGAATTTTAGGTGGGTTCTAACTAACGCATTACTTAATATTTCCGTTATATTCCAGTACTAATTTTAAAATTACTTTTCAAATTATATTTCTTTCAAAAAACCCAATTTTTCTTCTTTTTTTCAATTTTTTAATGTCAGAGGGGCGCAGCTAAATATTGGGCAAGATTGATAAACGTTTTTTAGGGTTCTATCTGACCCATTGAGTACCATTTCCGATGTATTCCAGAAATAATTTCCAAATTAATTTTCAAAATATACTTTTTTGGAAAAAAATAGATTTTCGTCTTTTTCAATTTTTTAATGGCAAAGGGGAGCGGCTAATTATTAAACGAAATTGATGACATTTTTAGAAGGTTTTAAAAGATCTATTGCACAACTTTTCCGCACTATGCCAAAATCGATTTCTAAAAAAAAAATTTCGGCCCACCCTAGTGTCCAATGCATGTTTCTTAACCATTTTTTTATTGAAGTTAAGAGTAAAATCTAAATCAGGATAGAGATTTTCTAACTAGTAGGTTGTAGTTTTCCAAATAATTAGGTTAGAATATGTTATCGGCGGCATCACTACTTTTTTAAACCGTCAAGTAGGATTGTAATCGTTTTTTAAATTTAATTGATTTTTCTCTTATGTTTATTTGTCAATTTAAAGTTTCCGATATATGCGAATATGTCAGTTCAAGAAATATACGGAGAATATTGTACCTAAATTCCACAACAACATGGTATAAACCAACGACTTCTTACCATCTTTCTACAACATACAGCTTGGTAAGGAAAATTATCAAAATTACAAACTCATCTTTTTAGGAGTAACCGCTGAACTCTGAAAAGAATATACAATTTTTTTATTAAAATAACCAGAAATTAATAAAAAAAGTGTAGTTTCTAGTAAAGATGATTTTTATAAGTTTTAAGACAGCTATAATTCTAAGTACTTCAAGTTTAATAAAATTCGAGACAATTCAATTTGAAACATTTGAAGATTTGAAAAAAATGATGATGGATCTAAAAGAACCATCAGAGACCATTCCTATATTTTAACTAAATGCTTTTAGAAATGCATAAAAAAATTTTGAAAACATATAATAATTTGAAATATTATTCATTTATTTTGAAATATTATAAAATATTAATGAAAAAAGTGTAGTTTCCAGTAAAGAATGATTTTTTTAACTTTTAAGACAGCTGTAATTCTAAATAACTATTTCAAGTTTAATAGAAATCGAATGAATTGAACTTGAAACCTTTGAATATTTGAAAAAAATTATGATGAATCTAAAAGAACCATCAGAGACTATTCAAAGATATATTTCAAGTAAATATTTTTAGAAATGCGTATAAAATATTTTCGAAGCAAAGCAATGTGAAAGAACTTCCCAACAAAATCTTTGAAAGAAGTATAAAGCTCGATTTCAACTCTCACCCTCACCAAAAGCCGCTCGGCTCTTTCCAAATTAAAGCGGAATCCAAAACACTCTCTCGCTTTTCGAATTCCCCATCTGCTTAACAATTAGATTTAACAAAAGAGTTTTTAAAACTTCCTTCCCAACTGCAACGCCCTTTGTAAGATACCTAAGCGAAGTTAACACACAGAAAGGTCAGCATTGTGAAAAAGTTCTACAACACTTTTTTTCCAGTTAGTATTCATGGCACCTTTTTTCCCTTTTATTTTTTGAGTTCTTTGAAAGCAGAAAAAAATTGGGAGAAAAAGCAGCAGGTAAGGAAGTTAATGAGAAAATTTAGAAAATTGTTTTTGTTGTCTGCGATATTTTCTATAGAAGCAAGACACGTCAATAGGGAGAAAAGCGTAGAATGTAAGAAGAAAAAGTTTGGACGATTTCTAGGATTATTACTTTTTTCACCCTGCTCATGCTTTTCTCATTTCTTCGCTAGTGAGAAATGAGTATCATTGTTGATAATCCTAGGCTTTGGTGTTTTTAAGTCACTCGGGAAATTTGCGTATCCACACTTGAAATGAAAACCTAAAACTTTCACAATTCAGTTAAATTGCATTTGCCTTTTTGCAGGCTGTTTTTTTCTTTGTTTAATCAAAGAAATAAAACAATAATAGAATTCTGTATTTAAGAGAATTTCACACTTTGAACTGCAAGGACTTTTTCAAAAAGTATTAAATTAAAAAAGCGCGCAAAAAAGTAGGTTCTGTAGTACTACTAAACAAGCTGCTAAGTTTCAAACAAAGCTAAATTTTGAAGTAAAATAATAAGATGAGACAAATGACATAGTTTATAAATTAATATTTTAAACTAACCAATTCTGAAAATCCTAGTTTTCAGGACTTTTTCAAAAAGTATTAAATTAAAAAAGCGCAAAAATTACCAAGTTATATAGAACTACTAAACAAAGCTGAGCTAAATTTTGAAGTAAAATAATAAGATGAGACAAATGGCATAGTAGACAAATTAATATTTTAAACTAACCAATTCTTAAAATATTTATTCCTGGTTTTCAAGACTCGTTCCAGAGTTTTCTATATTTGGTGAAGAGCAAGAGGTTAATTTAGGATTCTATTGAAGATTAGATAAGTATATATGGTACAACCGCATTTTAATTCGGTTACAGGTCAAATTTTCTAAAGCAGGTGTATTAGGGAAATTTAGAGTGTGAAGCCACGATTCATGCTATGTTATTTGTGATTAACCACAGTTTTAAAGTGAAAGATCAATTTACAACTATTTTTGCAGTTCCAAACCAGCGGGAGTGGTCCCCCCCCCAAACTTTCTCGTATACTTTCTAAGTGGAGATTCGTCAAACTCTCGAGTTCGAATTTTTTTGACGATTACAATACTTTCTCTTTGTATACTTCGTATACGAGAAAGTAAAACAAAAAACAAACAAACCTGAAATCAAATATCTGTTGCCACGTTTCAAAAAAATATTACTTTGAAGCAGGTGCGATAAAATAGGCAATGCAATGAATACTAAAGCGAAAATTCTGCTTTGGAATTGAATTCCCAAGAAAACAATTTATACTACCACAACCGTAACAATTGCAAAAGCGCGTGAATGAAAGATTTGCTGAAATAATGAGATCGGTTTGATTTACAACAATAAAAAAATTGTTAACAATTGATGTTTGAAAGCGTTATTTATTGTTGTAAATAAAATTTACAACAATAACAGATTGCTACCAATACGCATGCGAATCGGATTAAAAGAAATTGAATATGCAATTTGAACGCCTCCTTTTGACGGATTTGGCCCAAACTTTTATACGGACTTACATTCATAACGATAAAACTGTGTACCAAATTTTTTCCATTTAGCTATTCAAGTTTTTGAGTTATAGCGTTCACATGACCGCGGACATACAAATAGACAGACTTCCCGTTGACGGATTTTGTCCAAAATTTGACAGAAACCTACAAATTATATTCAAAGACCACATACCAAATTTCATCCCCGTTGCTCTAATAGTTTTCGAGTTATCGTGTTCACAGACAGACACACACACACAGACAGACATACAGACATAATTCCAAAATTGTGTTTTTCGGACTTAGGGAGGTCTAAAACGTGGAGATCCGTCAAAATCTCGAGTTCGAATTTTTTGACGATTACAATACTTTCTCTTTGTATACTTCGTATACGAGAAAGTAAAAATACAAGATTTTAAAGCAACTAATCAATGTAATAGAAACGTTCACAAATGAACCGCTATGACAGGCCTGCAACAAAAAAGTGTTTAACTGTTTAATCCCGAGGCGGCTTTTTTCTTCCAGTCCCTTGAAATCCGAGCCTATTTGGGAGGATACGACATGAATTGGACTCTCCCAACCTGGATGAACATTTACCCCACCACCCCTTCTATAACCTTCCCTTAAGGCGCACGGAAATGGGCTGTGGTTGGCTAGAATAATTGGAACCTCCACCATGCTTATCTTCTAATCGCTCTCAGAACCTCACCTTCTCCAAAAGAAGTCGTCCGCCTCAGACCGGCCTTCGTCGCTGTTAAAAGGAAATTGAAATTTTTAGACCGCCTCGCTCGGTATGAGAGTGTTAAAAACCAAGAGCCGATTCTGATAGATTTTTGGATGCTGATTTCAGGAAAAATAGTCAAAACATTCCATCACGTACTATTTTTTCACAAATTTAAAAATTTTGATTTTCGTAGCCACCAATACATTGTGTTATAATCTACCAAGGAAGTGGATGAGTAGTTAGACTTGTGTCACAAGCGTCATTACTTGCGAAAACAGCACGTTTTTAGGGAATAAAAAACTGTGGTGCGAATAAAAAACAATTTTCAAGTAATACTAGGGCCGAAAAAATTAAGTTTGTACAGATTTCACTTCAAAATGGCTCTTATTCGTCGAGAGCCTACGTTAAAATTTTTGGAGACTTCGTAGAGAAGGAACATCGGAGAAATACAACAGATTTCATGAAGAAAGTATATTATGAGGAGTAAAACTTAGTGATCAAAATAAGTCATGCGTCGCACATTATGTGTATTACCCTTGTTTAGAAGAACTGTGAAAGTGTTCAAAAGGTGCGAAAAAGTCTTTCCGTTTTGGAGTCCCTATGATCTGGAGGGAACGTAAAAATCTTAGTGATGACTGCTACTTCTGTTCATGTAACTTGTAGGGTTACAGTTTAATTAATAAGAGAAAAATATTTTATCCGAAACTCCAGTCGACAATGTGTCCTGTTTCTCATAGGTGTTAGAAACACCTATACACAAACCTACCGAGTAAGTAGAAGACATTCTTGAAGACTCTGAAGACAAAGGTCAGGCTTCTGACGAGGACTTTCACGGTGTATCAGATAGCAGGGAGTAACCTCTAACCTAACCTCAACCTTTTACCCAGCTGGAAGTGAATGATTTAATCAGAGATTTGGACTTTTTTAATGATTCGGCAGAACTCCTAAGCTCTAGGCCTAAAGGGTAAAAATTTTTGGCTCCTGTCACATTTTTTTCATGGTTCAGAAAGAGAGAAACAGTTTTCATTCAATACTTTTCTCAAGATAGCGGCTTGGTTTACTGAAGCAAGGTCCATGGATTGATGGAGATGTATAATATACAGTGTGAAGTGAACGAGTGGAGGCTCTTTATAGACTCATCAAAAAAGAAGCCACAAAACAGTGTTTCTACATACTGGTAGCAAGTATGCTTCAGTGCCATTAGGGCATTTTGCGTATTTCAAAGAATTTTACGAGAATTTAGACTTGATTCTCACCAAATTGAAATATAAAGATAGTGGATGGATGATATGCGGTGATCTAAAAGTGCTTTCCATCCTTCTTGGACAAAAAGCAGGATACACTAAGTAGCCTTGCTAGTTGTGTGGGTGGGACAATCGGCATAAGAAAAAATCACTTGATCAAAAAGGAGTGGCCGCATTGGAAAGCATTAAAACATCGAAACAGAATTGTAGTAAAGGAAAGTTTAGTTGATTCCAGTCAAGTCCTCTTGCCTCCACTTCCCATCACGCTTGACTTGATGAAACAATTTATTAAGGCTCTAACAAAAGAAGGAGAGTGCTTTAAATACCTTGGTAACAAGTTTCCATGATTGTCGGAAGCAAAAGTGATGGAAGGTGTTTTCGTAAGTCCAGATATTCGTAAACTTTGCAGAGACGAAGTGCTGAAAGTAAAATGGGAATGATAGAAAAAGAGACATGGAGAGCTTTAAAGGAAGTCTTCAAAAAATTCCTCGGAAACTTCAAGGACCCCAACTTTAAATGAATCGTGTAAAACACGTTAACGAAATTCAAATACTTGGGTCTTTCCGTAAGTTTGAAAGTGCACTTCTTAAATTCGAATTTGGACTACTTTCCCGAAAATCTTGATGTTGTTAGTGAAGAACAAGGAGAAAGATTTCACCAAACTATCAAGGAGATGGAGCGTAGAACCCAGATAGGTGGAACGCCAATATGATGGCGGACTACTCTTGGATGCTGCACACCGAAGACCCGAATATTACCTACAAGAGACAAAGGGGTCTATTCTGGTACCCCCGGGTGGGTTGGGAGTTGGGGTGGGTTCCGCACTTAAACCCCCCACCCCCCCCCAACCGGGGGTACCAGAATAGACCCAAAGTGTCAAAAGGAGCTTTTAGGGCAAAGGAAAAGACAGCATATGGACCTATAAATTCCAGGATGTATTGACAATGGTAACTTTTCTTATTAATATAATTTCGCAAATCCTTTCCAATAGTTTTGATAAATAATAAATTTGTAAATAAAACATTTAAAAATATTTTAAAAGTACTAGTTTTCGCCAGAATAGGTAAAATAGGTATTTTTTTCTTCATATATTCTAGATCATTTTGTGAAAAATTATTTACGTGACTGATACAAATGGATGCCATATATAAAATCAGTGCACCAAACAATATATAAATCAGTCATTATATTGCAAACACTTTTTCTTGACTCAAATTTTGAAGGCTAGTGTATTTTATTTAGAACTTATACTTTATTTTGATAGGTAGATTAAAAATATTTATTTTGTTTCTCTCTCTTTCGAATATTTCAACAGATTTTTGAAAAAAAATATGAAATGAATTTTGCTGATAATAATTTAGCTTTCTAGTGAAAAGTGATTTTTTTACGCTAATAAATATGCCTTTCCAAATACGGAAAACACTCTATTATGAAGTCTTCATAAGAACTAAGATTTTCTTAAATGTGCATCATTTTCAGGAACGAAAATTTATTTTTCATCAAAGGACTGTTATGAAGTACTGTAACTTCTAAAATATTAGAATCCCAAATTTCTATGGAGCAAGAAAGATTTATTTTTATCTTTGTTAAAATATTCAAAATCTAAATATTTTTTTTTATTTCTCAAATCAACCATCAAAAAAATTATTTCAAGTACGTTTCTAATTTCCACCTATTTCGAAAAAAAAAGAAAAGAAAATTTTAACTTCAATTATTTTAACTTTATTTCATCAGGGGAATTTTTTCTTTGGAAATGTGTAATAATAACTCTCTTTTGAAAGGATGATAGTCATTTGGACTCATTTAAAATCATTATAAAAGTACACTGTAGTCGAGAATTCAAGCCTTTAAGAAAATGTCCTCTAACCTTCATGAAACAAAAGTTCTTACAGTCATTG